>CAUYTI010032597.1:0-29449 GCA_963575145.1 Galago senegalensis | reverse complement strand
CTCCAACTCCTGGGCTCAAGCAAGTCTCCTGCCTCTGCATCCCAAGTAGCTGGGACTACAGGCGCCCACCACAACGCCCGGCCATTTTTTGGTTGCAGCCATCATTGTTGTTTGGCGGGCCCAGGCTGGGGATTCGAACCCGCCACCTTAGGTGTATGTGGCTGGCGCCTTAGCCACTTGAGCCACAGGCGCCAAGCCAGCATTTCCTTTTAATGTGATAAGAATCAGTACTGTCCTTTGAAGCATGGTGTCCATTCCTCTACAAATCCTCAAAGACCTAAAACTAAACCTTCCATTTGATTCTGCCATCCCATTACTATGTATCTACTCAAAAGGAAAAAAAATCACTTTACCATAAGGACATCCACACTAGAATGCTCATCACTGGACAATTCACGATCACCAAGATTTGGAATCAACGTAAGTGCCCATCAGCTCATGAGTGGATTAATAAGCGGTATATATACACCATGGAATGCTATTTAACCATAAAAAAGATACAAAAATACGTCTTTTGTATTTACCTGATGGAGTTGAAGCACGTTCTTCTTAGTAAAGTATCATGAGAATGGAAAAGCAAGTATCCAATGTATGCAATATTAATATGAAACCAATAAATAACTACACCCCAACATGAGAGAAAAACAATTAAATTCATGTGTGTGGGGGGAGGGGAGGATTGGTAAACTCTCACCCAATAGGCACAATTAAAGGATATACAGCACACATCCTGGGTGAAGGGCTCAACCACAACTTGAACTTAACTTTAATAAAAATTTTTTAAAAAGATATAGTTCTTAGGGGAAACTGTGTGAAGGATATATCAAGATTTCTAAATACTTTTGTATGGTACAGCTGTAACTTCTGTCAATCTATAATTACCTCAAAATAAAAAGTTAAAAATACTGTCCATGGAGAAAAATGTTGTCTATGGAGAAAAATATCATCCATTCCATTTGTGATGGTTAATTTTATGTGTCAACTTGCTTACCGGAGGTACCCAGATCAAACACTATTTCTGAATGTTTGTCTGTGAAGGTGTTTCCAGATGAGATTAGCTTTTGAATAGGTAGACTTAGTACAGATTTCCCTCCCCAGTGTCGGTAGGTCTGAATAGAACAAAAGGCAGATGAAGGAAGAATTCACCCCTGTTTCCTGCCAGCCTACTTGAGCTGGTACATCTCATCTTAGCTTCTTCCGCCCTCAGACTGAGGTTTATATAAATGACTCCCCTAGTTCCTAGGCCCTCAGAATTTGACTTAAATTATACCACCAGCTGTCCTGGGTCACCAGCCTTTCTGCATCTTCTGCTTGCAGACAGCAGATCATGGAATTTCTCAGCCTCCATAATCACATGAGCCAATCTGTCATCATAAATCACACACATACTATATATATATGTGTGTGTTTTTATACATGGGTGAGTGTGTATATATTTCTAACTGTATCCTCATCTAGCACACATCTTAGGACCAACAGTTTACAATTATGAGATAACTGACTGGGGTTAGAAGTTCACCTTCAAACTGGTATCAGTGGAGATATACATGTGTGTTTGTTCTCAAGGGACCAGTAGACTAAGTGGATACCAGTGGAAATATATGTGTATATTTTTTCTCAATGGAATAAGTGAGTTTATAAATATAAACTCCTTGTAACATCTAAATGGCTTTAATTAGAAGGCAAAAAGCTCTGTAATTTAGATGTAAGTGTTACATTTCTACCCTAAAGCCCCTTCCCTTTCCTCCCTATTTTTCCCTATTAGCAAAGATTATTCCGTGAATATAGAGATGAATATAGAGATGTCACTGGCAATCCCCACCCCAAACAATCCACAGCTATCTCCTGTTACAAGGTTGTCTGACCCCTTCTTGGTAACATTGGGGGGTAGGAAAAACCATTTGGATATTGCAGCAGACTGATCTGATCGTAACAATTCCAGTTCTGCTCTCGAGTACTACAAGGAAAACTCTTTCATTTCCTAGTATAAGATTCATCTTTGAAGTAATGTCTAAACCAAGAAGGCTAAAATGCTGATTTTATACTGATTTGTTTCACTGCCTGGCAATCTGGTCAGTGGTAGAAATAGCAGATCCCAGAAGTTCTTGGGATCAAAACGCAAACCCATTTTTCTTTTGTTTCTTCTTTTGAATTCACCTAGAACCTCCTTTCGAGTATGTGTATTATTATTTAAAATCCTAATCCTTAGAGGCCAGTAAGAATTATTTTCCACCTTCCTTTACAGTATCTTAGGCTATCTTTTTTGATGTCTGGGTAGTCTAGTACCTTTTGGAAAATAATCCTAATCCATCTTCTATATGAGGTCTGACAAGTTTACCAACTTGCCACCATGCACTTACACACTGGCAGCACCATACAAACCACTCGGTAAGGTTTCATAGCCTTGGTATATCAGTGTCTCAGAGTTGTGATCATGTTGATATGTGGTGGTATCTTGTGGTGTTCATTATTGTTGGTGCATGTTTTGTGTGCTGTTACAAGAATGATGGAGCTTGAATTAGAGCAATGAACAAATAATTTCTTCTTAAACTGGGCAAGAATAGAAGTGCAATCAGGGACAAGTTAGTCCAAGTTTATGGGCATAATGCCATGAAGAAAATGGCAGTATACAAATTAAACATTTTTATGAGGGGCAAGAAAGAATTACTGATGAAGAGAAGTCAGGGTAGGCAGTAACAATCAGAATTAACAAAAACATTGCAAAAATTTGTCAAATTGTGCATCAAAATCATGGGCTGACTGTGAAAGGTATAGTAGGCCAAGGAAATAACAATAGAGAAACAGGAAAATCTTAATTGGAAAATCTTGGCCAACAACTCATGGTTCTTGCATCAGAACAATGCACCACCTCACACAGGGAGATTTTTCTAACTGTATCCTCATCTAGCACAAGGGAGATTTTTGTCAGTAAACAAACAACTATTTTGGAACAACCTCCCTATTCGCCTGATCTGGCCCCTGGTAAGTTTTCTCTTTACCCAAAGATAAAAGAAATATTGAAAAGAAGACATTTTGATGATATTCAGGATATCAAAAATAACACAACAGCTCTGATGGCCATTCCAGAAAATTGCTTTGAAGGATGAAGTAGGCACAGGTGTCAATGCAGAGCTTCCTGAGGGGAGCACTTTGAAGGTGACTGTAGTGGACATTCAGCAATGAGGTATGCAGCACTTTTTCTAGGATGAGTTCAGGAACTCAACTGTCAAATCTTATATGCATATAAAACTTAGTATACTATTCCAAGTTAGGCAAAGACCTACTTTTTCCTTTTACTGTCCTACACAATCAATTCCAATTTTTGATGTAATTTATTTCTTAAATTGTTCTGTTTATTTCTTAAAGTATCATTTGATCTTAAACATATACATATATTTTGTCAATTTTACTGATAATACAAATTCCAACTTTTATAAATATAGAAGTATCAAAAGAAAGAGAAGCTGGTTAATAATTAAAGAAGGAAGTTATTTCTTTTATAATTGACAAATAAAAATTGTACATATTTATCATATACAACATGATGTTCTGAAATATGTATGCAATGTAGAATGACTAACTCAAGGTAATTAATATATGCATTACATCATAATATTTATCATTTTTTATGTTAAGAGCACTTAAAATCTCTCTTGGCAATTTTTAAGCATATAATATCTTGTTACTAATTATAATCACTATGTTGCACAATAGGTCTCTTGAACACATCAATTATTCCTCCTATCTAACAAATTTTGTATCCTTTGATCAATATCCCCTTACCTATGTCCTCTCTACCCCAGCCCCTGGTAACTGCCATTATATTCTCTACTTCTGTGAGTTCAACTATTTTAGTAAGTGATATCTTACAATACTTGTCTTTCTATACTTCATTTAGTTTTTGAACTTTATGACTCCCCATTACCTACTCGGGAAAGTTCATTTCTATTAGTTCAAATTTCTCTTAAGGCAAACAATTTTGTGGTAGGAAAGGGAACTACAGTAGGCTCATTACAGAGCTATAGTTACATAAGAAAGTATAAGACGTAGGAAAGCAATAAACTATAAGTACCTTTCTTTAGAGGTTGAAGAGGAAAACACAAAGCATTTTAGACCTCAAAATAAGCAAGCACTGTTTTCTCACTGAAAAATGCTGACCAAGCCCTTTATTTCAAACTTTGAAGAAAAAAAGCAACTCACAGTATAATTAGTTGCTTGAATGTTCCTAAGTGCTGATTCCAGTTGTGTTATCAAGAAACGTAAAGTCAAAGCAGGAACAATTTCTTCCCCATTCTGGCTGTCAGCTGCAACTTCTCTCTGTGGAAAATAATATGGCTGGAGATTTATTTAAGTTAGAGCAAATATCTACATACATTTATATTTTACAAATAATATATGCTTATTGCAGAAATTTTGGAAAACAGAAATAAAGGTGGTTTAAAAAAAACCCATACCAACCAGATACACTATTCTCACACTTTTTTTGTTTTTTGATTGAGACAGGGTCTTACTTTGTTGCCCTCAGTAGAGTGCCATTGCGTCAAAGCTCACAGCAACCTCCAATTCTTGGGCTCAAGCAATTCTCTTGCCTCAGCCTCCCAAGTAGCTGGGACTAAAGGTGTCCGCCACAACACCTGGCTATTTTTTTGTTTTAGCAGGCCCGGGCTGGGTTTGAACCCACCAGCCCTGGTGCAAATGGCCAGCACCCTACCCACTGAGCTATGGGCACCACCCTCTCACACTTGTTTTTAAGAAGGCTGACAAATCTCCTTTTGCTGTAAGCACTCCCAGCCCTCTTTCCCCCACCCTCTCCCATTCCTCTGCCCTCTCTTCCAGCCCGTTCCCATGCCCCCAGAGTCCAGAGTCGAAGCACTGGAAGTCTCAAGTTTCACAAAAACCCCCAAGTTCTCAGTGGACGAACAATGGTGGAAATCCACCAAGGCCATATTAATCATAGTTATTGAACTACAACCACTGTGATTTGAGATATATCCATTGTCAACCAAGACTGTATTAATCATTGTTACATATAACTATTGTTGTATCTATAACTACCCAAGCTGTAACCCCCCAATCAACCGTGTTTTGCTTCTGTAGTATGCCTACACAAAATATATATAAGATAACTTGCCCACTACTAGGACAGAACTGTCTCTCAAGGCAGTCCCCTGAGCAGATTCAATAAATTTCTGATTGACTGCACTTAAGGGGGGTCCGACTCTATCTTTTTAGGTCATGGGGGCATAACACTTTGTAACTATTTCCTCAACTCTAAAAAACTTTTCTATGTCTGCCAAGGGGTAGTAAATATCTACTGCTTCAGAAGAAGATGGTAATCCCAGCTCATTCTCCTACTTACTATTCTCTAGCATAGCTAAAATCTTCCTTCCAGCCCTGAGCCTATGATAAACAGGTATGCTGGCATTAACACCAATACCAGGGTAAGCCATCTTATACTGTAACTAATTGGAACTGAGCTAATATATACTTTATTGTGTACTGCAGTTTGTTAATTACATGGTTGAAATAAAAGGATAGACTACACCTTACCATTGTGTTCATTCCCCACAAATGTTTGGCTTAAATTATACTACGTGTTTAAAGATATATGTTCTACATGTGAGGTTTAATCTACACTTTTAACTTGGTTTCTATAATACTTGTTTTCCTCCTAGCTATGTAAGTACATGCTTAATGTCAGTCTCTTCAGCAATCAACCTAATAAACCTTTTTTCTATCAACATAGATTCTACTGATAAAGTAGTCCACTATCATATTTCTAAATAGTGTCTACATACTGACAGTGTCTAAATTTATATTTCCTACCAAGAACTATCATTTGAATTCTAGCCTCATATATCCAGACATTTATTCAACAGTATCTTTTGAATCTGAATAGAAATATATAACAGTACCGAAATTCTACCTCTGTTAAATAGCATAGGTGGTTTCAGATGAATCTTCCCAATGAGAACAGTTGGACAAAACAGAGAAACCTTAAACTAGGAGATTAAAAATCACAGATCTATATAATAGAAAATCACAATTAATCTAGAAGGGAAGAGGAGAGGAGGGGGAACAGTAGCTTTTCACCCAATGGGTACAATGCATGGATAAATGGCATACTCCCTGGGTGTAGGACACAACTACAACTCTGATTTTTACCTGTCATGTGTAAATTATATAACCTAATGGTTTGTACCCTCATATTAATCTGAAATTAAAAACAGAATGAAAAACTAAAAAGAAACCCTTTATATATATAAGTATTTCACATATATATGTGTGTACATATATATATGCGCCAATTTAATCTGAAAGCAATGTAAAGGTAAAAAGGCACTGAAAATCTCTCAGATCAACTATAGAAGAGGAGGTAGGACTAGAAACATAAGATTAACTTATTTTTCTCTTTAGAACAATTTCCATATTCAGTCATGGCTGAGATTCTACTCAGAGGCTTCAGAAGATTTACAGAACTGGAGGAAAACTGGAGAGCAAGGCCTATCAAGGAGGAGGGGCTCTGGTCACTACTCCATTCCTTTGCAGTGGAAGCAGACCATAATATAAGGATGTGAATGCAAGTAGTTTATTTGGGAGGTTCAGAGAAAAATGGTAAGAAGTGATATAGGAAAGGGAAAGCAGGCTTTAAATTAAAGGGTGTGCTACTAAGCTAATTGCCCAAGGCTGGTGATCAGGTTTACTACAACAGGGAAACTTTGGAAAACTAATAAATACAAGCTTCAGTGCTCTCCAACTCAAGGCTAGAGGTAACTGGGTGCTTATATAATAATCTCAAGATTTACTGGTTGAGTAGTTTCTGGGGTGAAGAGGAATATTATTAATTCCTAGGATCTTCTGAACTGCCATGAGAAGTAAAGCTTTCTACAGTTCCAGAAAAAAGGCCCAGACGCATAGGTAAGGTCCTATGGTTATGGACAGACCATTGATAGCATTATGCTACAAAAAGTATAGAAACAGACCCTTCCTCACAGAACATAAGCAAAGCTTGTCCCAATCCCTGGCTGAATTAAGCAATCTACTAGAAAAGTACAAATAAGAACTACTTGGAAAGATTTTGCCCAGTTGTTACACTTTTTCAGAGGAATATTGTTTTGAAACAAACCAGACAGCCAATGGAATTTGTATTGATGTTTTCATTTTTGTTTGTGTTTTGGTTACTTTTTTTAAACTCTCTTATCAACCATTTATTAATTTTACGGGTCTTTTAAAAAAAAAAAAACAACTAATAAGTTTTGTACCATAGACTGCATAGCTACAATTTAAAAAATTTTAAAAAATACAAAAAACCCACCAAGCTTTGGCCTTATTGATCATCTCTATTTTATGTTTTATTTTATCTGTTTCAGATATCCTTATTTCTTCCTTTCTGATTTGCTGTTCTTAAATCAACCTTCCATCAACTTCATGTTTGATGACTGATTTCAATCTTGCTTCTTTTTCTTATCTAAAAATTTCAAGCTACAAATGTTCCTGAAAGCACAGTTTTACCTAATAAGTTTTTTTATTCAGATCAAAAATTTATTTAACTTCCACTGCAGTTCTTCTTTGACCTATTGGTTACCTAGATTAGAGGTATATATGATAACTTATGAACATATGGTTTTTCTAGTTTATCTTCCTGTTACTTAATTCTAGATTAACTGTACACTAATTATAGAACATGTTCTCTGTTTTATTCCTTTGAAATCTGACAAGACTTGTTTTGTGACCTAGCATCTTATCATTTATTAAAGTTTTTTATGTATTTGGGCTTACTTCTGGAATTTCTCTTTTATTTTCTAGACTTGTCTATACATGCAGTGTCAAGAACAAGTAACAAATTCTTTTTAGTTAATACAGCGTCATAAATTATCTTAACTATGTGAACAAAAAGCCCAGCCCTTTTCTCTCATACTTCTCTTAACATAATTTCCTTGGCTATTTTTCCTCTTATTCCCCATATGTTAGCTTTTAGTAACACTAACCAAAAAATTCCTTATGTTTTATTGGATTGATAATGTATTTGTAGATTTTAATTTAGGAAGAACTGGGTCTATTCATACACGTTCTATTTTAACATACGGGGTCTTCTAACATGTCCTATTTTCCCTTCAGATCTTCTTTTCTTAGCCTTAATACAATTTATTTAGAGAGTTTTATTTATTGTTATAATATGGAATATTTATTTCTAAACTTAATGTGAATAATATCAGTCTGTGGGTGCTTGCTAAAATATAGATTCCCAGATTTATCCCCAGAGATTTTGATTCTTTAGAACTAGTACTGGGTTTAGAAGTTCTCACAGAAGTGGTAAGGACAAATGTACAAAAATACTAATTTACCTTGTACATTTCCTAAGAGTTTTTCCTACATATTTTACTTTTTCATTGCTATCACAAAAAAGCACAGCTGGTCCTCTGTGTATGTGCATTCCAGATCCATGAATTCACGGGTTGGAAATATTTTAAAAATAAATAAAAAGTAAGAATAATAAAAATAATACAAATTTAAAAGATAGTATATAGTATAATACTATTTACACAGTATTTATATTGCATTATGTATTATAAGTAATTTAAAGAATATAGGAGGGTGTGCATAAATTATATGCAAATACCATGCCATTTTATAAAATGAACTTAATTATCACAGATTTTGGTATGGTTGATGGTCCTGTAACCAATCTGTCACAGACATGAAAGATGGCTATACTTTTCTTCTTTTTTTACTTCTTATTAGACATATTTTGCATATCTGAAGGTTACTAGTTTCTGTTTCTTGTTCCAGGGTGATTTCCAAAAGATGAGAGGGAATGATAGCATTATTTCACCAATTTCAAGCCAAAATTTATTCATACTATGGTAAACCATCTCAGTTAAGATTATATTAAGTAACTGTATATAACATTTTATGAAAATTTCATATTCAGAGTTTGTTTGAATTTTTAATCACAATAGTATTAATTTGTTTCATGGAAATAATTAATGATGCATTTTTTTCATAGAAAAGACAAATGTGGCCTTTTCAAGATACCTATGGTGTTTTGCTCCCCTCTCCACCAGTTAATTGTCACTAAGAAAAGAGTAGATCATTAACTTTAGGAAAACCTAATAATTGAAAAAATGGTACCTACCCTTCCTATGATGAAAGTTACCAACAAATTTGTTGATAGTCGGTCTTCAGCATCTATGGCTTACAGAGCCAGAATAGACAAGATTGATACTTCTCCTTCCCTATGAGACAGATTGCGCAACCAGGACTGAATCACCTTGTCCTATATTGGAGCTGAGAACTCTAGTCCTATAGCTACAAGGAATTGAATTCTGCCATCAACCATGTAAGCTTGAAAAGTAGCCTAAGCAATGTAGTTTGGCTGACAATTTGTTTAAAGTCTTTTGAGACCTTAAGCAGAGGACCCAGAGATGGGATTTTACTTCGTCATACACGCAGACCGGAGTGCAGTGGTATGATTATAACTCACTGTAGCCTCAAACTCCTGGCACAGGCAATCTGTCTGCCTCAACCTTCATTATAGTTGGGACTATATGCAACTTCAATACCCAGCCACAGAGACAAAAAAAAAAAAAAAAAAAATTCAATGAGAAGAGAAGGAAGAGGAAAAAGGAGAAGGAAGTGAACAAGATAACACACATAAGGAAGAATCAATAAAAAATTGTGGTAACATGAAAAACCAAAACAGAGCAACCCCTCTCCTAATAGATCATGAGGCACAGAGCATCCCACCTATAAAGAAATTATGGAAATATCAGAAAAGAAATTTAAACTTTGAATGGCAAAAATGATGAAGGGACTTGAAGGGAAAGTGGAAAACTACCAAAAGGAAATCCAAAAATTGACCCAAGAAATGAAGAAAAGACATTATGAAATTAGGATATATTAGAAATTAAAGAATTACAGGAGTCATATTAAACCACAAAGAAGAAAGAATCTCAGAGCTAAAGGATAAGGCTCTTGAACTAACTCAGTCATTTAAAGAGGCAGAAAAGAACTAAAAAAAAAAAGCATCTCTTAGAGAATTATGGAATTTCCCAAAGTGTACAAACATACAAATTATAGCTATCCACATAGGAAAAGAATAATGACACAAAGATATAGGCACCCTGCTAAAATATTCAGAACTGAAAATTTCCCAAGCATCACCAAAGATTCAGACATACTCTCTTAGATGGATATCAAACCCCTGTTCATCTCAATATAAACTTATTATCTCCTAGACACACTGTAATGAACCTGGCCAAAGTCAAAATGAAAGAGAAAATTCTGCAAGCAACCAGGAATAAGCACCAATTGACCTACAGGGGCTGATCCATCACGGTGACAGCAGATTTCTCAGCTAGAACTTTACAAGCCAGAAGAGCTAAGACTCTGACTTTCAACTTAAACACAACTTCCAGCCTAGGATCCTGTGTCTGTCCTGGCAAATTAAGTTTCATAGTCAATGAAAAACTCAAGTCTGTTACTGATAAGCAATCATTGAGGAAATTTACCACTACAAGACCAGCCCTGCAGGAAGCAGTCAGACCATTCTATCTATACACAGACTATCATAATGAACCTCCAGCAAAGTAAAGACACCTGGAAATGAAAGATCAAAGCCTACGTCCCCCAATGGCCCAAGTAATAAAACTGGTAATTGACCTCCACAAAACAAGACAAACAGAACTCTACCATATTTATCATTTCTCTCAATAAATGTGAATGGCTTGAACTCCCCACCAAAGAAGCATAGACTGGATTAAAAAAGCACAAGCCAAATACATAACATCTTCAGAAAACACATCTAATCTTTAAGGATAAGACTCAGGATACACAATTAGAAAACAACATTTCAAGCAAACAGAAATCACAAGAAAGGAGTGGTCCCAAATTTATTTGCAAATACAAGTGGATTTAAAGCAACAAAAGTAAAGAAAGACAAAAATGGACACTATATACTGGTCAAAAGAACAATACAACAAAAAGACAGTTCAATTCTAAATATATATGCACCCAACTTAAATGTTCCCAGATTTATAAAATGAAAGATATCAAAAATTATTATACAGAAAAACTATTTTCAGAAAGAAAATCTATAATATATTCTTTAGAATATTTATTTCATTCATAAATCTAAAAGTTTGAGCATTATTTTTGAAAAATGTCAACATTTTACAAATTAGAAAATAAAAAGCGGTCCCCGTCCTAGAGTGGCATGGTGTAGGTTACTAGTGGTATTGGAACACTAGACCTTATAGTTAATAGTTTATAAGCTACCAATTCACATGCCTACCATTATTCTTAAAAGGCTAACACCAATGAATTCTATTTATGTGATTAACAAATATGTACAGTTAAAGTTAACACCAAATCCCTTTACAAAACAATGGAGATTTTAAGATCTTAGCTATATTTTATGATTTTAAAAAAATGTCATGTATATAGAGTTGTACTTCTGCCTTAAAGAACAGATTCTGATGTTACCTGCATAGTTTGGAAGGAAAAATCTTCTTGTAAGAACTTCTTAATGTGAGGAACCACACCTTTTGGTAGAGTATTAATTGCATTTAATAACTTCTTCACTTCTAATAGTAGGTTAACAGGGACAAGATCAGTAGGTATATCCTTTTCCTGTTTGTCCTAGAAGACATTATTCATTGAACATTTAGACAATTATATATATTCTCATTTACTCTAACACAAAAAAACCCAAAGTATTAAAAAGGAAAAAATGCCTACTATAAGTAGTTCACTGTGACAGAACTACAGAAAATCCAAGTAAGACTAATAAATGTTCTCTGTGTTGTCAGGAACTTACATATTAATGTTATATAGATTATTCTACATAATATGGAAACCATATCTATGAGTGTTTTTTATATTATATGACTGATACTTTAGCTACTAACATGACATTGACAATGAACAATATGTACATGTGCTGCATGCCTAGTCTATGAAAATTAGGTCAATTTAAGGAAGTGGGCAATGTAGCAAGGTGGTTAACTATGGAGGTTCTACTGTATTTCACATTAAAGGTCAACTCTGCAGTGAAAAGTCACTGAAGAATCACCTGATACTAATCAAGAAATTTAAACACAAGTAATATTATGGGATGAAAATGAACTAATCTTCACACCTATTAACCATTTTTTTTTTTTTTTGAGACAGAGTCTCAAGCTGTCGTCCTGGGTAGAGTGCTGTAGCATCACAGTTCACAGCAACCTAAAACTCATGGGCTCAAGGGACTCTCTTGCCTCAGCTTTCCCAAGTAGCTGGGACTACGGGCGCCTGCCACAATGCCCAGCTGTTTTTGTTGTTGTTGTTGCCATTGTTGTTTTAGCTGGCCCAGGATGGGTTCAAACCCACCAGCCTCAGTGTATGTGGCCAGCACCCTACCCACTAAGCCCTACCCACTGAGCCATGGGTGCCATCCCCTATTAAACATTTTTATCCCATAAAATCCAATTTTAATTATGTTGTTTGTAAAATATTTGATGCTTGACCAATTTTTGCAAAATTGAGTCATCTCAACATCTAAACCCAATTCTGGGCAAAGCATCCACTTTTCTCAGTTTTGTATTTGCAAATCTCTATTTAAAAAAATTTTGTTTCTGTATTTAGTCCCCTGGTTTTACCTTTGCTTAACTGTACAACTCTATGTACATTTGTGCATAGTACATTTCCTTTGCAACATTTTTTACACTAATAAACTTATTCAGGTGCATACCGTGGCTATTTTGTTTTCATAATTTTTCTTCCTAAATTACTAATTTTTTTGGGGGGGAGGTAGACTCTCACTATGTCACCCTCAGTAGAGTGCTGTGGCATCACAGCTCACAACCACCTCAGACTCTTGAGCTTAAGCAATTCTCTTGCCTCAGCCTCCCTAGTAGTTGGGAATATAAGTGTCTGCCACACTGCCCAATTTTTTTTTTTTTTGCAGTTTTTGGCCAGGGCTGGGTTGGAACCCATCACCTCTGGCATATGGGGCCAATGCCCTACTCCTTTGAGCCACAGGCACTTACCTGCCCAACTATTTTTTGTTGCACTTGCCATTGTTGTTCTAGTTGGCCCAGAACCTGCCACCCTTGGTATATGTGGCTGGCTTGTAACCACTGTGTTACAGGCGCTGAGCCAATAAAAATGTTTAATAGGTGTGAAGCTTATTTTTCATCCCATAATCTTGTTTAAATTTCTTAATTAGTATCAGATGATTCTTCAGTGACTTTTGACTGCAGAGTTGATCTTTAGTTTGAAATACAGTAGCACCTCCATATGCAAACCTTATTCACAAGCGGGCATCAATCATACAAAACTATGTGGAAAGTAAAAGTGCATGAACCTAACAAACAAATATCTCTTCATCAATCTTTCATTAAATATAAGGACACATGATATTCATATAAATATTTTATCCTATCATAAAGTATATTGTCACTGGTAGTAAAAGCCTTATATTTATGTATAATTCAGTGTTATTCTCTTTCATCTAGACTTAGAAGTTCTAACAGTAAATATAATGAAAAATAAAGAAGAAATTCAACTTCAGAAACAACTCACTAAAACTTCTTATTAAATAAAATTCTGTATGTATATGTTTTCTTTTTATCCGTGTACATATGTAGTTTTCGTTAGTCTGAAGTTCCCTTCAAAAGAACAATGAGGAATTTCTGAAAATTGATTGCTGGGATGTTTCTGGGCATGTCAATTCAATTTTCTACTAAAGGTATGCTGAGGGTTGGTTTTTAAAATGATAACCTTGAGATATCGCATCAATCTTCAAAGCAAAAGTTTATTATGTCCATTTTACTTATTGAGGTAGAAAAGTAGACTCACCTAAAACAGATAATTAAATTGACTAAATGTACCATAATTAACTAAAAGTTAACAAAAATTAAATTTTCTCTTACTAGTTGACCAGATGATTTTTCTAGATTATTTTCCGTTCCCTCTTTTCTCTGGTCCTCCATAGCAGGATCCCTATTTTAAATGAAAAAGAAAAGATATATTCTTTATATTCACAAAGAACACAATGAAATTGTGGTAGTAAAGAATCTAACAATTAAATTCTTGTCTGAAGTATCAGAAGTATTAACAAATATGTACCAAAGATTGATAATAATGGTAGGTGCCATATCTCTTTAGGGACTCAAGTTAAAGAAATTAGGTCATGCCCTTACTGGATGGTGGTAGAGGAAATAGCACTTTAGCAGACACACAATAGATATAACAGCACTGTTTCAAGAGAGAAAACAAAAGGGTCCTTGAAAAAGTTAAAGTTGTTTGTATGTAGGTTTATGAAAATACAGGTTAGGAAAAGATCAATTTTTCCTGTTTATGGCTCCTAGACTTACAACTGTCCAATTTTCCAAAATATTTTTTTTAATTGAGGAAGACTATCATATTCAGAATTTATTAACTAATTTTGGTAAAAGAAAGAGGCTGACAGGTTTTGCTTCTAATATTGACTCAGTGTGAACATATTTATAGTGTTGCATACTGAACTGAAAAATATATTTATAAAATTGCTTTTGTCTACATATAGAACCATGATATAGAAATTGTAATAAAATCATATGTAATTTATAGAATCTTAATTTTGTATGCTAGCAGAAATAAAACTAAGGTGAGCAATTTATATTGACTGATTTACTCACAATTGTATTTTATAAATATTATCCTATTTTACTCTACATATATGTATTCCTTTGATAGACAACCATTTATCATCTACTACACACTACGTGATTTTTCTAGGGAAAAATGGATCAGATAAATAATATAGTATTATCTACATTTTCAAACTCCTAGTGAAAATTTCAACAAAAGATGATTTATACATACAAACATTTCATGTTTTTCAGTGTTCTTTATAATTTCATTGTAAAGACAAACCTATTAACTGTCTTTTCTTCCAGAAAAAAAAACACAGATAAAAACAGATAGTTTTTTAAGAACATCTGTATGTTATCAAGAAATGAAAAATACTGCAACAGTATTGAAGCCTTTCAAGGTTTGAGAGAGTACAAAATGTTCTAAAATGTGTACTCTACTTGCTAACTCCACCTCATGATCATTCACTCCTTAAAATAACCTTGACATACAGCATAAGTCACCAAAGCAAAAGTTAATTATGACCATTTTACTTACTAATAAAAGTAGGCTCACCTAAAACATTTTAACAGCTAATTAAACTAACTAGCTTTATCATACATTCTCATAGTCTTTATTAACTAAAAGGTAATCAGCTCTGTAACAAATTTTTATGTGTAACCACAAACAATCCTTACCTCTCCCTTTGTACAAAATAAAGCTAGACTTCTTAGCAACACAGTCAAAATCCTTCCCCCAAATTTTTCTTAAATGTTTTTTCCTGCTGTTTCTTCAGCCAAATGACCTCCCATCCTCCCTTGCTTCCACACTCAGCAAAATGCTTCTCATCTTTTAAAAATAAGTTCAAATATCACTTTGTGGAACTCATTCAATCCCCAGTCAATAAATACTATTCCTTCCTATGTACAGCCATAGATCATCTCTATTTATGTAATTGTTTAAAAGTATCATTACTTTCTATGTATCTTCCTACTATAAGCACTCTTTAACTATGTAAATTTTGTCTTACTTGATTTCCTAAACCAAGCAGTCAATAAATGCTTGTAAAAATAAATTAATTGGTCATACTGCTTATTATATGAGAGGTCAAAGTTGGACGGAGATCTCCAATACTAACCTGCTGAATTATATAACAGAAGTACAGGCAGGTTGAACTTGTCCTGATTGTAGGAAACAGATTGTCATTTGGTCTGGTACCAAATGAACTACTTAGTATGGTCTTCTGGTTAACTTACTCTTTATTAAATGGGAATAATAACAGTATACAATTCAGAGAATTGTTAAGAGATTTATATGAGCTAACATTTATGAAAACATTAAAACCAACGCTTCACACATAGTAAGCAGTAACTCTATGTGTTTGTTAAAATCATAAAACATTATTTTGGTGAGAATATTCCAAGAGCAGCAACATGTAGCATGTTTTTCAATTCTTAGCTATTTAGACAGGGTGTAATTCCTAATGAACTTTTCTAAAATTAGATTATACCCAGTCTACATTTTCCTCGCTAATCAAAGTTGCCAAATTTTCCTGAAGCATAAGAGCATCCCATTCATACTAGCTAGAAAGGTTATTGGAAAAGACAGATGTCATGTCTTTGGAATATAACAAATGCAGTCAGCTTTTGTTAACCTATCTCTTACCTCACGAAAAATTCTTCTGGTAGAGAATCCATGCTGCACAAGCTTCCTTTACAAAAACCGATATTTACTACTGCTGTTCAACACTGTAAGAAAAATATTTAATGGGAAGAATGAAATATTACATTCTTTCCACTATAAAAATAGCACAAGATCATTAAAGAAAACTTTGAAGTGCTCTAAAAGACAACAAATCACATAGTTTCACCATCTAAACGTAATCACCACCTCTACTTTAATATACCTTTTTCTAAGCATAGGTGTATTTTACTAATTTGTAATCATATTGAATGACCTTTTCACTACTGAATATCATATCAAAAACATCTTCCATTTTATTTTATCCTCCTAGTAAATATTGTTAATGGCTATACAATTGTTGGTTGATTGGCATTTCCTTAACTATTTTCATACACTTGGATATTTTGTTTTCCATTATAAACAGTTCCATAATAAACACCATTATCCATAAAGCTTTTTCCTTATTTATTATTTCCTTACAATAAATTCTCAAAAGTAGAATTAGTAAGTCAAAAGACAAAAACGCTTAAAGCTTCTTGGTGCATATTGCTAAATAGCTTATAAAGAGGTTTGTACTAGTTCATTTCTCATAGTGGTATATGAGTTCTTCCTTAACACAATGTTGATAGCACTAATCATTTTGTTTCCTTAGTCTGGAAATAACAGGTGGCCACTATTACCCCAAATCATGTGATTCTACATCTCCATAAAATAGGAGAAGTGGGATGTAAAATACACTTACATATTGTAATTCTAGTATCAGTGGATGTAGTGAAAGTTTCCCCAAAAAATATCTGAAACAACACAATGAAAACAAAGGGGACTAGAGAATTATTAGCGTATCTATTTATATAGCCTTCCATTTTTAACTGCTCTAAAAACAACTCTTCTAAAACTGGTCCTGTTTAAGCTCTTTTACTGAGAGTTCAAGCCCCCAGATACCAGAGCCCTCTGCTAAGACAGCTTCTCTTTCTGATCCCACTCTAAGCCCACAAAGGATTAGAGCAAGCATATTGAAAGAAACTAGGTGTTCTTGGGCACAGAAAGAAAAGCTGAGGAAAAAGAAAAAAAAATGGCAGCAATAGCATATAAAACAGACCTAGACTGCCTTCCTGTGAAGACTGAATAAAGATTCTTATTTGTCCCTAGGCCACTTAATTTATCTCAGTAACTGAGTGGGCAGTTTCTCTAATAGCACATTTAATGCACAACAATAGATTAGACTGTAGCCCCATGACTAAAGGTAATTCTGATGGGTAACTCCTAAATCAAGAAAATATATAGTACAAGATCAATTATAAGTCACCTATTAAGAATTCAGATTGTATTTACTCCAAGAAACATTTTTCTAATTATGTTGAACACCCTAAAAAGGCAATTTAATACAACTGAAAAAGAAGTAACTTTAAGACCTGGCCCTTCTAACCTTTAAGGTCTGAGTATCTTCTGATTATAGTAAGCTTAGAACAGAGGAAGGGGCAACTTAGCCCTGGTATAAAGATCATCTGTAAAACAAGTATTCCTAATTAGGACATTATGTGCCAATATTCTGTATTTGAATCACAACAACTCTACATAATACAGAAAGTCTTCACAGACAGGAGTATTTCTCCAGCAGTTTGATTCTGATAACTTCTTAATTGAAACCTCTTAATTTCTTGCCTATCCTTAACCAAAAACATTTCTTACTGTCAGTATTACAACTCACTTATGTAGAATTCAGTTCTTCTAGGTAAATTATTTTATTTTATAGTTTTACTCATTTTAAAATTCAATAAGCAAAACCATAAGCAAATTCATATTTAAATTTGTATTCTCTATTCAAATACTAATGAAAAATAGAATCTACAGCTAATAATGAAGCAGAGAGATTGGATAAAATTTGTCAGTCTTTCAAAGATCTGCTCCATCTCTTCAATAAAGCTAAACAGAAAAGGACAAAGCTTTGAGAATTTTAGGATTATGATCAAACTATTTTTTTGTGGTTCCTATAAATAAACTATCCTAATAAAAAAGTAACATTATTATTAACACATTATTTCACAGCCAAAGAATACAAACGTTTGCCTTTTCTGGACAAAACAATTCCCTCACTTCCACAATTTATAAAAGCTCAGAAACAGAGACCTCCCCCTCTGGTAAGCTCTTCTTCATTCAGTAGCTGTTTGCACAGACCACACCAAGGATGAAAGGAAGGGAGGAAAATCCTCTAGTGACAAGATAGAGAGGATGGAAGGCCTCTGCTAAGCTGTTCATTGTTGAGCTTGAAAAAGAAAGGATGGAAAATTAATCAATCAATAAATCAGAAGATAATCTGTACCCTGAATTAACAGAGTTAAGAAAGCCTAATGGCTTTCTTTTTCAGCTCTTAGAATACAACATGAGACGAACCTCTGTGATGAAAGGTTTTCCAGGAGAGAGGATCATCAATCCCGTCATTTCCCAGGAGCTAAGCAGGTATGTGTGGCAAACACTACTGGCAACCGCGGCAGCAGTAGCACTTGACAGCCTGTTGGGGAGGGAGGCGTAAGTGCCTAGCAACCGAAAGGAAGTAGCCAGCCTGAAATGTTGCCACTGTGCTTCTGAAATCATCCAGGTTCTTACATTCTAGAGGACGCTGGAGGAAACCTTTAAATCAGAGTTAACGTGGGAAAAAGGATAAATCTAGTTTCCCTTGGTACATTCGTTTCAGTAGACTTTCCCTGTCAGCAGGAAACAAAAATTTCCTCTATGTTCCTGGCACTGAGGAATTGTTTTTCTGCAGGAATCTATTTAAGTTCTTGTTGATTGATCTGAAAGCAAGCTCAAGTTCAATGTCAATTTACAGAACACCTTAATCCACCAATGGAAATGATCTGTAAGGTACTTTCACCTATGTCTTAATAAACACTAGCATGCCTTTCTTACCACTAGCTCCCACTTTCCCTTTTATTTACAGAAATTATAACAAGCTTTTTTTTAGTTGTAAAGATGTTTTTTGTTTCCACTTGATGTGCTTATTCACATCAAAGCAGGCACAGCTCTCATTTATAATTTTTTTTACCATTCATTTAAACATTTAACTTGTGGCACTACTAACCTCCCTAAACCATATAGGCACACTTTTTGTAAAAATCCACTCAACTATTTCATTTTTACTAAGTAACCTGACCAAGTTAGAAGCTCCAATTTGCCAGCAAATTTACATTTCAATGTGTGGGTGGATGTCCCATGAAATTTTCAGGTTTGCCAACTCCAGCACTTATAAATTACACAATGCCAAGTGAAAAAATTAAAAATCAGTATGGAAAATAATAAAAATAAAGCCTACACTTTTTTCAATACTACTAGCTCAAAAACGGAGTAATGAGGAGAGAAGTTGTTACTTATACCCTCAGGGTTTCCGAATCTTGGCAGTATTAACATTCTGGGCTTGATAATTCTTTGTTATGGGAAATTGTCCTACACATTTTTAGGATAGCATCCCTGTCTCAGTCCACTAAATGCTAGTAGCAACTCCTTCAACCCTCACCTTCTTTAAACCCACTAACCCCTACTGTGGCAATCAAAGATGTCTCCAGATATTGCCAAATATCCCCTGGGGCACAAAATTGACCTGTGTTGGGTAGAGAACTATTGAGCTTTACAAATGGGTTAAGATAAGAACCTTAATTAAGTGGACATAGAACAGATTGTTTGGGAGAAGAAAAATAAGACCATTCCGATACTATGTGGCATGTTTAAACACAAACATTACATTAGCTTAGGAGAAAGCAAAATGACATAAAGTAGCTCATTTAGATTCCTGGGAATGCCAAAATAAGTTGAGAAGCTATACAGGAGTTTAAGAACACACAAACCAGGGAAATCACTCAACAAGGGTATATTTAGGCCTTTGTTGACACATAGCAGCTATACCACCTCATGTGAAGTTAATAGACCACCTCTTGTGCCTCAGATTCCTTACCTGAACAGTGGGGATAGTAGTGGTACCTACTTTACGAAGGCTGTGAACATTAAACACTTAAGAACATGTAATAGAACAGTACTTGGCACATAATAAGCACTATCACTACCATCTTCATCATCATAATCATCATCATTTAATTGTTTAGGTTCGTAGCAAAATTAGTTCACATTTCTTCTAATTCTCTACCGAGATGGAGAAAAAACACTGTAAAGAAAGGAATGATAATGAGATTTAAGAAATAGGACAAAAAGGAGGGCACTGCTAATCAACAGGAAGAAGGAAAAAAGAGAGAGGGAGATCACTGCACACACTGCCCCTCTGTGTGATTAACCACCTGTGGTTTAACTCACAGTCTTTTGAGTTTTATAGCACCTGAAAAGTACTAAGCAAATAGGAGTGTGACCCTCCCCTATATCCACTAGGAACACATTGGGAGAGGTCTAATAAAGCCAACCTCATAGAAAGAGAGAGAAAGACAAAAACCAGTTTCATAGACACATCCTATTATAACTCTGCAGCAATAACTTTTTTTTCTTTGATCACCCCCCATGCCCCTGCAAAACCCATAAACTCTTTACATTAGAGGCTGGCACTTCCTTCTTTCATGCTGTGTCCTTTCCTCCCTTGAAAAGCAAAATAAACTTTTTCTTTAAGCTTATCCTAATCTGTGTGGAGAATTCTTTCTCTTCACATGCTGTGAGTTCCTACCCTAACAGAACAAAAAGTTACTTTTCAAGTATTATCACACATGACACAAATGGCCGCTTCACAGAGCTTCACAGATATATACACGTTGTTCTGCATCTTGCATTTTTCACACCAGTCTTTAAACCACACTAGATAGCACTGTATGAATGTATCATTTTACTGGACCATTACTGATAAAAATTTTAGTTGTCTCTGAGCTTAACTATTATACACAACGCTGCAATTAACAACCTTGAATGTGCAACTCAGTAAAACTTTGATAATTATTTTGAAAAGCCAGGTTTACCGCAACTTTAAATTACTGTACCAAAGTTCACATGCAGGTCTGTTAATATCAAGCAGACTCTGAAACTGCTAGTTATCATTTCTGCCAGATTTTACCAAAAGAATTCCAAAAACATCTAAGTTGAGATGTCAGATGATATGGTCTTCATAGCTTTAAAAAGATGAAGAAAACGCTTTCAAAGACTATATCAAGACATTGTGTATTGGGAGTTCCTTAGAACCAAAATTTGAACTATCATTGATCTGATTTTGTCTGCTAAACAAGCAGCAACAGCCACTCTTGGTGGCTTTAAAGCAGGAGAGCAAATTGCCTTAGCCACTGCGGCTGCCATAACAAAGTACATAGACAGGCAAACAACAGAACCTTATTTCTCACAATACTGAAGGCTGGACGTCTGAGATCAAGATGCCAGCAAGGTGGGTTTTGGTGAGGGCCCTCTTTCAGGTGGCCAGCTTCTGACTCCTTTGTATATTCTCATGTGGTAAAAAGATGGTGAAAGAGCTCTGTGGTGTCCCTTTTATAATCTCATGACCTAATTTACCTCCCAAAGGTCTCCCCTCCTAATACCATTATATTGGAGGTTAGGACTTCAACATTTAAAAGTGGGGAGGGTGCATTCAGTCCATTGCACAAGTGTGGGTAGCTCTGGGTAGACAAAAATGGCTAAGGCCATCAAGTTAGACTCAAAGAATAACAGGTCGTACATACTATCATTTTATATGAGCATTGATAATAATGAACAAAATACAACAATTATTTGGCTTTCTAATTTACCATTAATTTCCTTCATTATTTTTTGTTTATCTAACTTCCTAGTAAGGCTACAAAATAAACATACCTAAACACATGTGGCTTAAACATTATTTGTTTAGGCAACCTACAGGAGTGATGGATAACAGCTGGACAATCTTTGTAAAAGTTATCGGAAAATGAAGATATTTTCTCTGTAAAAAACCACCATCCATCTCAGCGTTTACCTTTGCAAAGATTCATTGTTAGCAAAATCTGCCAGCTTAAGGAATCAATATACACCCACTACTCCGTTGTTACAAATATGCCAACATAGGAAACCTCTTTGCTTTAAGCAAAATTAGCACCTTATGAAAAGCAGGTTTTTAATTCTAGTCAGATCTATTCAGTCAGTTATTTTTGGACTTGTCCAGGCAAACTTATAAAATATATATTGTTTCAAACAGTTGCAGTACCTATCATGAATATAGACACTAGGCTTTACCTGAAAAACAAATCTAAATATTCAACTATCCGTTAGTTTCAGGTATTTACAGGTAGCAGTGGTAAAACCATGTGGTTCAGAAATGTAGCTAGACCACTGGAAGAAACATGTTATCCCTAGACAAATTCTACAAAAGTAGAATATTTTCAGCAACTTAAAAATATGTTGTCATAACTTTTGTTAGAAACTAATGACAAAAGAAAGGAGAATACTGAGACATGACCCATACAGGATGGTAATCAACCAAAAATGGAGGACACCTCTGTGTACTTGGCTCTCCTACCACCAATCAAAGCTTACTCTAGCCACCTCCAATTTGCTCCACCAAAGTAAGAAAACTGGTTGCTCACTGTTATCTCGTAAAGCCATACATTTGTAAAAGGATGTAGGTAAGAAGGGAGAGCAAGCTTTTAGTTGTGAAGAGTTTCCTTTCATATAAAACTGAGTTATTAACTTTGGTTTCATTGGAAATAAGATTAATTATCATCAGCTCCTATGTGCCAGGCTGTAGGCTATGTACCCATGTACACTAAGTAAACATCTGATCCTCACACCCTCCGAAAGATAAACTTTACTGTAATTCATCTTAAAAATTAAAAAACGGAGGCTTAGAGAGTTCTCGTAGCTAAAAAATAGCAGTAAGAGTACAAATTCGTGACCAAATTTCTTCTTTTTCTATTTTTATTTTTTGAGATAGTGTCTCACTCTGTTACCCTGGGTAGAGTGAGACGGCATTATAGCTCACAGTAACCTCAAACTCCTGGGCTCTTGCCTCAACCTCACTATCAACTGGAGTAACAGGCCCTAATAATCCACATGCCACCCAGCTAGTTTTTCTATTTTTAGCAGAGATGGGGTCTTGCTCCTGATCAAGCTGGTCTTTGAACTTCTGAAATCAAGTAATCCACCCACCTCGGCCTCCTAAAGTGCTAGGATTACAGGTGTTAGCCCCTGCACCCAGCCCTAAATTTCAATAACTGCAAATTCCATGTTCTTTCCACTACGTCCCATTACTTCTAATGCCATGTTTGACTACAGATAGATAGATGCATTATATATCTATAATATATATGTATATACTCAGAGTGTAATTAAAAGCTAGATTAGGCTCTGCGAATGTGGCTCAAGTGGCTAAGGCGCCGGCCACATACACCTAAG
Source organism: Galago senegalensis (assembly GCA_963575145.1). Classification (NCBI taxonomy): domain Eukaryota; kingdom Metazoa; phylum Chordata; class Mammalia; order Primates; family Galagidae; genus Galago; species Galago senegalensis. Next base: position 5,836 of record CAUYTI010032597.1, on the reverse strand, counting down.
GTGGCGGGTTCGAATCCCCAGCCCGGCCCGCCAAACAACAATGATGGCTGCAACCAAAAAAATGGCCGGGCGTTGTGACGGGCGCCTGTAGTCCCAGCTACTTGGGAGGCTGAGGCAGGAGACCCACTTGAGCCTAGGAGTTGGAGGTTGCACTCTACCCAGGGGGATAGCTTGAGGCTCCATCTCAAAAAAAAAAAAAAAGCTAGACTAGATAATATACACAGGCACACTCAGAAACAAAGCTATTTACATGACCTTACAGGTCAGCAATAACGCTGTAAGAATAATTAATCATACCAGCTTAATCATTCACAGTACACTAATCACACTAGTTTTTGCTAAGAGCCTGGGTACAGAAGCTCATGCCTATAATCCGAGCACTTTGGGAGGCTAAGGTAGGAGGATCACTTGAGGCTGTGTGAAACCAGCCAAGAGAACGTACCAAGACCTTGTCATACACAAACATTTTTTTTTTATTTTTGCAATTTTTTTTTCGCCAGGGCCAGGTTTGAACCTGCCACCTCTGGTATATGGGACCAGCGCCCTACTCCTTGAGCCATAGGCGCTGCCCCACAAACATTTTTAAAAATTAGCCAGGTATGGTGGTATGTGCCTATAGTCTTAGCTACTAGGAAAGCCATGGCAAGAGGATCGCTTGAGCCTGGGGGTTTGAGGCTGTAGGGAGCTATGATCATGCCACTGTACTCCAGTACTCCAGTCTCTTAAAAAATAAATGAATAAAAACTGTTTTTGCTAAGAGTTTTTCAATCACCAAACAATTCAGAACTGTTAGGTGCCAGACACTATACTGTGGTACTGAAATGAAAATGAAACAGTAATAATTCATGCCTGTCTAAATGATCTCTCAAAGACTTTTACAGTCTCCAAAGCTTTTGGATCATATATCCACCTAAAGCAATAAATAATCAGAATACATTGAAAATACATGAATATCAAATTAATTATATGCAGGCATTACTATATTATAAATAAAAAAGAATGAGATAAAATTAAGTAATAAGAAAAGTTTTAATACTTGCTCCCATACCTCAGTAGTGTCATTCACATTTCCCCTAAGGTGTGCAAACTTCACTTTTTTTTTTCCACACTTCACTTTGGATAGCCCTGTCACATTTGGATTCAGAAAAAAAGATATCTATTTCCTAAACTTAAGAGTATCTATTTTCCAAATGACCAGAAATTAAAAAGTGAGATACATGGGCAGCTCCTGTGGCTCAAGGAGTAGGGTGCTGTCCGCATATACCGGGGATGGTGGGTTCAAACCCAGCCCTGGTCAAAACTGCAAAAAAAAAATATATACAAAGGACCTCGATCTGCACAAAACAGGCAAGTCTTCAAGAAGTAGTGGTTATAATTACTATACCTTATCTTAAATAAAACCTAGCACTTGGGAGGCCGAAGCAGGTGGACTGCCTGAGCTCACGGGTTCGAGACCAGCCTGAGCCAGAGTGAAACCTCAAATAGCCTGGCATTGTAGTCCCAGCTAGTCAGGAGGCTGAGGTAAGATAATCACTTGAGCCAAGAGTTTGAGGTTGCTACAGCACTCCACCAAGGGTGACAAAGTGAGACTCTGTCTCAAAAAAACCCAAAAACCAACAAAAATAAACAGGGTGGCGCCTGTGGCTCAAAGGAGTAGGGCACCCGCAGGGTTCAAACCCAGCCCTGGCCAAAAACTGCAAAAAAAAAAAAAAAAAAAAAAGTCACTTCACTTATCTACAAAATTGGATTCAAAACAATGGATATTTCTTCTGTTTAAATAAAAAGGCAAGACAACATGCGAAGTGCGGGATATGAAATTAGATGTGAACACAGGGGAAATAAAAATTTATCCAAATTATACAAATCTTGTACTCTTTTTCTTTTTCGAGACAGTCTCACTTTCTTGCCCTCAGTAAAGTGCTGTGGCATCATAGATCATAGCTCACAGCAACCTCAAACTCTTGGGCTCAAGCAATTCTCTTGCCTCAGCCTCCTGAGTAGCTGGGACTAAAGGTGCCTGCCACAACACCCAACTATCTCACTCTGGCTCAGGCTGGTCTCGAACCTGTGAGCTCAGGCAATCCACCCGCCTCGACCTCTCAGAGTGCTAGGATTACAGGTACAAATCTTCTACTCTTAACCTAGAGTTGAATTCTGTGAAATGTTTAGAAGGAAAACTCAGATATTTTTTGAAAAGCGACAGTTAATTTTATGATTTGGCAAATCATTTAAAGATTCAGTGCATTTTAATATTTGATACTTGGAATAAAACAGGAATAATAATAATTGTAAAGGGAGAATTATTTTACTGTATTCTGGCTTTGTGGTAAAGGTAGCATTTCTAAAAAACTGAGAGCTGACACTAATTATACATACTTTGTTTTCTGGCTCTGCATAAGGGGTAAAATCACCTTAAATAAATATTGAATTGTTCTAACTATAGTAAGGACATAATATTTTACTAACCCCATGTCTATACCTCTGCCAGTTCTCTACTGCTGCATTTCTCTGCCTTAATCTCTGGAACCTGAGCCAATGAAACTTCCATTCTACATGGGATTTATGCCTACTTATTAATCCCCTAGTTTTAATTTGGCCTTACATTCCTAACAGAATGGAAGCCCCACAAAATAGGCAAATTGTTTTTTAATCCATCTTATACCCAATTCCTAGAACAGTAGCTGACATACTTTAAGCACTCAATATTGATTTCGAGAATTAAGTCACCCAACCTTTGCACACATCAAGGTTTCTGAAGGCAGAAGGAAAGAAGGAGCCCACGTGTCGATTAAAAATGTCTTCTGTACCAACCTAAAGTTCTCCTTTAGAAGTCAAGAGGCAGCCTATATACTTAACAATTTTATGAGTCAGTTTAATATGCCTACAAGGATCAGATAATTTCTATGTGATTATTATTCTAGCATAAAAAAGAGATACAAACTTCTGATTTATTTTTCAAAAATAACATACAACCTAAATTTGAAATGAGAATCAAGAAAAGATTATTGAAAAGTCTCAGTTGTGAGGACAAGGTCTTGAATAAAAGGAATCATCAAATCAAAACCTGCAGAATTGCAAATGTAAAGTTACTACTGCCTGAGTAACCGTGGGCAAGTTACTTCACCTTTCTGTCTTAGTTTCTTCAAGTATAATGGAGAACGTAATAGTAACTATAGCATGAAATTGTTATAAAGATGAGATAGATAGATAAAAAGTTCTTAGAACAGTGTGTGGTACGTGGCAAATGCTCAATTAAGTGTTGAGTACTGGCTCAGCGCCTGTGGCTCAAGCGGCTAAAGCGCCAGCCACATACACCTAAGGTGGCGGGTTTGAATCCCCAGCCCGGACCCGCCAAACAACAATGATGGCTGCAACCAAAAAATGGCCAGGCGTTGTGGCGGGCGCCTGTGGTCCCAGCTACTTGGGAGGCTGAGGCAGGAGACTCGCTTGAGTCCAGGAGTTGGAGGTTGCTGTGAGCATGATGCCATGGCACTCTACCCAGGGGGACAGCTTGAGGCTCTGTCTCAAAAAAAAAAAAAAAGTGTTGAGTACTATTATCCCAAGAAGTCATTGTGTTATGACTTTAAAGGAGAATATAAAAATATACAAATGTAAACATTTGATAATCCTTAATAGTTTTTTAAGAATAAAACAGACAGAAAGGAGAATCTCCTAAACATAATTAAGAATAGTTATCACAAGCTAATGGCACAAATATACTAAGTGTTAAAATACTGGTCATTCTCACTAAAGTAATAAAACAATAAAGTTCAGTATTAACATGACTTTCCATAATTTAGATATTACACCAATGCAAAAATGCAAGACAACAAATATTGGAAAAGATGAGATAACGGTTTTGCAGGTAATATATAGGTGGAAAGTCTAAGGAACTAAAACACTATGAGAGTTAATGAAAGATTTTAGTCATTAGGTTGGATTAAAGATGTACCAAAAATCAGGACCTTTTTTTAAGAAAACTTACAGTAAGAGAATTATAGAGTACCCAGCAATAAACTTAATAAAAATGATATAAGACTATATAATAAATTATATAAAATTTATTAAACATAAAAATACTCTAAATACTTCTTATTAGTCACCTCTGCAATAGCCTCATTCAATCTACAAATTAGAAATCCCTTTCAGATTCATCCCTCTCTTCACTCCCCACAGCCAGAGACACCTGTTCTGCCAATTTTACCTCCTAGACAGTATTTCTCAAATTTGTCACCTTTATTCCATCTCTACTCCAATTATCCTGGTTATCCTTTGGAAAGACTCTAGCAAATCAGTCTCCCTTAGTCTTATCCTCCCTACAATCATAGCCTTTCCGGCCTCCAGACTAATCAGTATAAAACACAAACCTGACTAGATCAGGCCCTAGTTAAAACCAGAGATCACCACTGAATTCAGAATGGTTGTCCAAGTTCAAAGCCAATAAAACCTGGACCTAGGCTCACTTCCTTTTCCCCTCTCTTTTTAGAGCTTAAAAACATGGTGTTTCTCAAATTATGATACACAGATATCTCTGATTAAAGGCGTCAAGACTTTAGCTACAAAAATCTGACTAAACTTTATTTTAGTAAAGGTTTTATGAAATCATTTGATTCTAAGACAAAAACAAAAGACAATACATAATTGGTATGACTGCTCAAGTTTAAATCCAAAATTTCAGAGAGATGGCATTTAAACAGCAGGTAGTTCAGAGCCACACCTAGGGGCTCAGAATGGGGATGATGATGACACACGTCATTGTACAGTCTCGCACTACCAAACTCTTATCATTGCATTTGCCAACAACTGTAACTAACACCAAGAAGTATTATGCCAGGCAACAGTTGCTTCTTCCTGATTAGTTCATTTTAAAAGTCTCTAAGAACTTACATGACCTCATCTCTACTCCCTCCATCCTTATTCTCTCTACTCCAGCCAAGTGGCCTCCTGCTGTAGATGGCACACACTGTCATGCACCCACTTCAGGGCTTCTCATTGTCATTCCCTCTTGTTAGTATCTGTGGTTCCCACTAAACCAGTAATTTTTCAACAGCCTTAAGAGGATCTTAGGTGTGCTGCAAAAATTTTTTAAAGATCATTAACCATTTTTGAAAGACATTCAAAGCATGGTAAGCATATTTATTTTTTACTTTTTTTGATCAACATAATTTAAGTGTACCCAGAAGTTTAACTATAGGTTCAAGTGCACTGTGAGATTAAAAAAAAAAAAAGGTTGAAAAACACTACCCTAAAGAGTAGTGCTTTCTCTCAACTCCTTTTAAGTATTTCCTCAAATGCTTTGTCAGTGAGGTATACCTGGACTTTCCCATTTCCCTTGTTAATTACCAACAGTACTCTAGAGCAGTAGCTCTTCTATTTTTCTCTCTATATAATTTTCCTTATTTTTTATTACTGTTTCTCTACCAGAATGTAAGTTCCATGCCAGTAGGATTTTGCTTTATTCACTAAATCTAGTGCCTAGAAAGGTGCCTAGGATGTTTTAGGCTCTGAGTGAATTATTTATTAAATGCACAATCTTATGAAACAGGTACAACTCTGGACCAGATTTTATCTTAGGAAAAGAGGGAAGCAGTGAGAATTTGCCTAGGGTCACATACTCAAAGTTTGGTAGCATTTGTAAGCAACTTGGCTCCACTCCTTTCTATCACCATACGATGCCTACCATTTATGAGGTGTTTTCTTTTTTTTTTTTTTTGAGACAGAGCCTCAAGCTGTCCCCCTGGGTAGAGTGCCGTGGCATCACAGCTCACAGCAACCTCCAACTCCTGGGCTCAAGCGAGTCTCTTGCCTCTGCCTCCCAAGTAGCTGGGACCACAGG
>CAUYTI010032596.1:0-37773 GCA_963575145.1 Galago senegalensis | reverse complement strand
GTGGCTCCTTTATGGTATTACTTGAGGCTAAATGCACATAAGGACTGTATCCACACACCCTGGACTGCAAAATTCAAACAGAAAGTTCACCAACTACTCTCTCTCCACCCATCCTCCCCCCTCCCCTCCCCTCCCTCTCCCCTTTCACCTTCTTCTTGGGCTATAATTGGGTTATAGCTTTCATAAGAAAGCTATAAATTGGTTTCATAGTAAGACTGAGTACATTGGATACTTTTTCTTCCATTCTTGAGATACTTTGTTACCACACCTACAGTGCATCTTACAAGGGTACATGTGAAATTTAGTAGGTGTAGAATATAAATGTCTTAACACAATAACTAAGAAAATGCCGTGAAGGCTATGTTGACCAGTTTGATGAAAGCATTTCAGATTGTGTGTAAAACTAGGACATTGTACCCCATGATTGTATTAATGTACACAGTTATGATTTAATAAAAAAAAAAGTCTAAAAAAAACAAAGCTCAACAAAAAGTCTTGTGAGTTGCATCCATGAGCATGTACAAGGAAATCCCAGTTATACACTCATTTAATATGTAACCTTTGTCCAAAATAACAGCGGGACTCTCCACTTACCAACACATAGGTACCGGAAACCAACAAAACATAAGATACGTGCCTGGTAAGAAGGTGAGTAGGTAAAAGTAAGGGGCTCAGCAGAAAGCAGGCACCCGTGACAGCAGGATTCCTGTAGGAGGTGACATTGAATCAGGCCTGTGAAGGATGAGCAGACGCAGGGGAAGCAGAGACGGGAGAATGAACTTGGCATGGTGGGAGTGGGGTGGTGAGCAGCTCTGCCCGGTCACAGAAGGCACACTGGGGTGTGGCAGAGGAAGCTTGGAGACCCCCAGAGAAATGGTCAAGGTGGTCACAGCCTGCAAGGAGACGGGACTGGGCCAGGTCACAGGCTGACCCTCTGCTTCCTCCCTCCAAGGCCGTGGCTGCCCCACCAGGAGCTCCTCCCAGAGCCCTGCTCCCTGGACACCTGCCAGAGGACGGGCTGCAGCAGGTTCTGAGGGGACTCAAGGACTCCTTGCTTCCCCTGCGTCCTTGGCTGCCGGTGTCCTCATTGTGCCCCAGAAGGAATAAGCTTCCTCTCCTTCCTAAAGATCGGACAATAGAATTCTTGTGAGAGGGCCTTCTCAGGAACGAGACATCCTGCGGCAGCTTGAAGCGGCCTGGGCGGCGGAGGGCGGGCTTTCCTTCCTGGAAGTCCAGCTGGCTGACACTCGCGTCCACACCCTCCTTCCGCCCTGCCGCTGCCCTGCGCGTCCACTCCCGCTCCCTCTGCTTCTGCAGCAGCCTCCCCGCCGCCCCTCACACCACAGGGCCGCCCAGAGTCTCTGCTTCAATCCCAGCCCCCCTGAGCTTGTCAGAGCAGGAAGGCCCCAGGCCGCAGGCCGCCCTGTCCAAATAAACACCCAGTCAACAAGCCAAGGCCTGCTAAAGAAGCATCGGAGAGTGGTTGACAAGGAGGAGGTCTTGGGACAGTGAGGGCTGTTCGGGTGGATCCCTCGCCAATCCCATCAGCACCCCTCTCCCTGCGACCACCTCCACATCTCTGTGGACACACCGGCACGCACGCACGTGGGCACACACAGCACACCCAGGCCTGCTGCTCTGCGTGCGCACATCCTACCCCCCCCCCCCCGCCAGTCTGTGCTGCCCCCCGCATCCCCACTAATTATTACACCGTCTCATTACCGCAGTGACACAGAGGGGAGGGAGGAAGTGAAGAAAATGAGGACGTTAAAATGACACAGACAGTCAGCGAATCCCAGTTCTAGTCACTATGGGACCACCTCGTGTAAACCTCTCTCTCTAGCTCATTTTCCTTACCTGCGACCTGGATATAAAGGAAAAAAGAGAGTTATTGTGAGGCTGAAAGGACATAGCCTATGGAAATAACAATCTACAACGGGGCAGGCACAGGGTGTGATCTCAGCCGGTTCCTCCCTCTTTGTTCCTGAACAAATTAAAATCCATGGCACTCAAACAGCTCAGCATGGGGCTGCCCCTTAAAGGTCATAGAGAGAGTCTGACAGGAAAAGCAGAGACTCCGAGACATGAAGTGAATATTTATTGTAAAGAACAGAAACTGTAACTCAAATTGGCTTGATAGGAGAAAAAAGAATATATTGCTTGGGCAAAAACTAATTAAGGCCTCCCACAGCTATCCCCCCTTTTCTTTGGTAACAGACCTCTGGGTCAACAAGTGACCCAAAGGTGTCCTCGTGTCTTCCAAACACACCCCAGAGACTGCACCTCCCACCTGCCCTTGCATCCAGGGTCGCTGTGCAGTGCTGGGTAAAGGAAGATGAGGATGACTGCTCGGGAACTTTCTTTAAGAATAATGCTGAGAGCTCTAACTTCTGCTCTTCCCATGGGCTGAGAAATGGGTCAACTAGGGATTACTTTGAACCTGGAGACGGAAGCCACCAGTTGCACACGGCAGACTTGACTTCTGAGAGGAATGAACTTCCATATTACTGGGGCCCTTTATTGAGGACTCTGCTAGCAGCGTGGCCTCTGGCTTACTGACAACTCATTCCACAGAGACTAGCACTGACCCAGCCCTTCACAACAGCATCACGGGGGATCCGATTCCTTTCACTGTCTCTGATCCACCACCCTTGATGTCTGTCTTATTCTAAGACTCTACATGTCCCTCTCCCCTAACTGGTTCCTGCTCCCCCAAACTACCCTAAACCCAACCCCCAAATAGCTCCAGGGGCTCTCCTGATGGTAACAAAAATTGCCACAGTGCGTCCAGGCCTCAAATTCTGACATGCCACACTCTCAGAAAAGTGTGATACTGTCTTCTGTTAGAATTGAGGAATGGCAATAGGAGACCTCAAGACAGAAAGATATCCAGCAAACTTAAAAAGCCTACAGCTATTCATTTTTGTCTTTGAACACCTTGCTTAACTGTTTGGCTAGAAACCACGAGATCAAGACTCACACGGAGTATAGCAGCGGATGTGAGACTCAGGCTCTGACACAGAGCACATTCTTCCAGGGCCCTCTAGGGCTTCTATTATGGGAGGCAGGCATCTATTTTGAACACAAGGTCGCTCCAGGATACACGAGGGAGTGAGCGAATTCCCCAGAATGAAGCTGGGTGCTTAAACAACGGCAAACGTCCACTCCATCACCAGCATTGCTGTCATCCCAACTCGGGACCCCACCCCAGAGCCTCCCTCTTGTGCTCGTGTGGGATTACGACTCCAGTGAGGGGAGCCAGTGCCGGGGCTGCCAATTTCAGGGAGATGCTTATTCAAGTGCCTCCCTACATTTTGTGCCTGCCTGCCTCACCCTCATCCTGACCCATGACCCTCAGGTCTGAGCATAGGCCACTGACCCACCAGAATATTCCATAGACTTATTTCTCAAGTTCAGCATGATCGACACAGATTCTATCACCTTCCACTCCCCAACCTTGTCCTCCCACAGCCCCATCATAGGCAATGACACTACCACCTGCCACACAGTCGCCTGCTCCAGCCAGAAGCCTGGGAAGCATCTCAGCTAGGCTCTCTCTTCCCCTCCCTCCGGCCCCTCGCCAGCTGCAAACACAGCTCCAGCATCCATTGCCTTCTCCAGTCCTCACCGCCCCCCGGACACTAACCCAACGTGCCTCATCTTTCCTCGGGACATCAGCCAGAGGCCCCTAACTGGTCTTCCTGCTTCCATTCTTGCTTTCCTCTAATCCCTTTTTTGTTTGTTTGTTTGTTTGTTTGTTTGTTTCCCATACCAGATGAGCTTTCCTCACCCGGCTTACAAAGAAGTCCTCTGTGACCCAGCGCCACCTCCTCTCCAGGCCTGGTCACCATGGCCAGGTCCTCCTCACCACACCACAGCCCTATGGGTCTTCTCTTAGCTCCTCCCCCCAGCCCTGCTTCCAGGCCTTCTCCAAATGTTTCTCCTCCCCCCACCCACCCTCACTAACTCATTCATTCTTAAAGTTTTAGCTTAAACTTCATTTCCTCTAATAGGCCCTTCTGTGCCAAAAACTAGGCAAGCCTCCCACCTCCTGTGCCCATAACATAGAGTTCTACTTTCAAAACACTTAGTAATTGTCTTTCTTCCCAAATTGGCTACAAGTTCCTTGAGTTCCTTATCACAACTTGGAGGAATGTTTGGGGTAAGACTCAACCCCCATAGAGCTATTGTTCAGCTATCATCTACAAAGCACCCAGAATGTGCCAGGACTACACCAGGCACTGAAGCTGCAGAGATTAAGGGGGCATCACCCCCAGCCTCAGAGCTCTCAGATCTACTCTACTGACCAAGTAGGACCCCAAGTTCAGAGTCAGGGATATTGGTTCTCTCGCCATCTGCTGGGCAGACCACTGTGGTACCTTCACTGCGTCCTGCTGACACTCCCCTAATTTCAGCTGTGACTGTGATGAATATTTCCATGCGCGCTCACAATCACCCTGGGCTTTTCAGCTTCTCAGCTTAAGGAAGTTCTTCCCATCTTTCAGATTCTGCCCCAGAATTTTCCCCAATGTTGCCACGGTCTGCTTGACCTGAGCAGGTAAGCTCAGCTCAGAAGCCCCAGGACATTAACAGCCCCCAGCTCTCTGGACACCTCCCAGCCAACAGGACATGGTAGCTGATGGGTGGGTGTGCCAACCTCCCACTCTCCTAGGAAAGGAATTGAACCCTCACTGCCTGCAGCAGGGACCTCAAAACCACACACTTATTTTACTTGTCTTCCTACTTCTCGGGGTCCCCTCTAATCGTTCTTATTGCCCCTGTGTCAAGCTTGGATTTGAGGGCGCCAAATTTACAAGACCATTGCAAAGATTAACTACAGCAACATGAGTGAAATTCTTAATGCATTTCCTAGCACACTGTCAGTGCTTAATAAATGGTAGTTACCAATGTTGGATATTATATTCTTAGTGGGGGAAATGGACAGTATATTCCAAAAAGATAAATGCTATAATGGCCATGCTACCTGTGAGGGCTTGAAAGTGCAGAGTGACAGCCGGTAAAAGAGGCCTTGAGTTTGAAGGAATTAAAGATGACATATAGAAGAAGTAATTTTTCTTTTCTTTTTTGAGACAGGGTCTTGCCCTGTCACCCAGGCTGGATTATATATAGTGCCATCACCATAGCTCGTACAATCTCAAACTCCCACCTCGGCCTTCTAAATAATTTAAATGAGGGCACCACCTCAGCCTTCCAAGTAACTGACTACAGGCACATGCCACCATGCCCAGCTAATTTTTCTATTTTTTATATACCCAAATCTTGCTATGTTGCCCAAACTGGAAGAATTAACTTTTAAACCGAATTTTCTTAAAGGCCTAGAAATTTGGAGGGAGAATTTCCTATAAGGGACATAGCAAGATCAGAAACATGGCAGTGTGACACAGGACGGCATGCTATGGGAAGTGTGCACACCTCTATTATAGGAGAGGGAAGTCAGGGCATACGATGGGTAGAAATCAAAGCCTTGATTTCTGGACCCTGCTAGGGGGAGAGGCAAAGTCTGAGACCTCTCCAGAGAGGAGCACGAAGGTGTCCTGCAGACAGCAGCAGAGAGGGGAAGACATAGCGTTCACTCCCGTCCCCACCTGTGCTCTCCCGGCTGTTTATTTGTACTCCGCCTGGCTGTATGGACTCAAGGCCTCATTCATGGCCCATCCCCTTCAGCGCCCTGCAGAGAAGGGGAAGCGGGGAGCATCCCTGTCAAGTGCCAGATGTTTGGCAGGGGCCTAAGAGGCGCTGATGGCTTTGGAGGTGAAACTGGAAACTCTTCTGGGGCAGGCAGGAAGCCTGGAAACACAGGAACTTGTTGAGTGAAAGACAAGTGGCTTCAGAACAGTGGTGGACGAGGGGACGGGCAGAAGTCAGACACTCCTGGGTTGTCGTCCCCGCTTTGCTCCTGCCGAACCATGTGGCCCTTGGCAAGTCGCTTCCTCAGCCTGAGCTGCAGTTTTTGCAGCTTTCCGATGTCCCTGCTAGCTTTGAGGTTCGAGGATTCCAATGAGGCGGAACATGAATCTCACTTTGAAGGTTGAGAAGGATCTTGTTACTCCCCACAGCTCTCGTTCACTTTGAAGAAGGAGAAAAGTCACTGAACTTTGACAGTGACATTTTTTTCAGAAACCTGCACACCTGCTTTTAAAGCAGACAGGGCTTTAGAAAATAATAAATTGATTGGGGGGGAGGGTTACACTGGCTATTTAGCAATGTTGGTTGGCTAGATTTTATTTTCATCTTGTTACTTTAGTTCAAAATTGGTATCTAAGAGGTGGCGATTTTTTGCTCAAGGCATTTAGTTTCAGGTCCATTCTGCATCCTACTCCGGCCATGCTGAGTGGCCACATTTCCCTAAATGCCCTTCACACCTGTCTGTTCAGGACTGACTGTGCTCATTCTCTGATCTGGGTCCTGGTTAGTAAGGAAAGGGAGGACATAGCCCCTGCTGTCACCAGACGTGTAATCTAACCATAACTAGATAAACTGCACAGACAGTACCAAGAAAATGGCACAAAGAAATGGAAACTCTGTGCCTCAGTGGGAGGGAAGATTGTTTATGAGAGCAGTGATGGAAGAAATTAACTTAGCTTTGGAGGTCAGGGAAGCCTTGGAGTGAGAACTGTCTTCTTGATTTTTTTTTTTCTGCAGTTTTTGGCTGGGGCTGGGTTTGAACCCACCACCTCTGGTATATGGGGCCAGCACCCTACTCCTTGAGCCACAGGTGCCAACTGAGTAATGTCTTCTTATCCTTCCTTTTAAGGATAAAAATCTTCTTCAGCTTTATGGTACAGCTTAAATATTACCTCCGAGAGAATTTTTCTGCATTTCACCAAGCAAGACAGACATTCACTCCTTCCTCTGCGATCCATAGATTTGTTTTTTGTTTGTTTGTTTGTTTTTGGCCAGGGCTGGGTTTGAACCCACCACCTCCAGCATATGGGGCCGGTGCCTTACTCCTTTGAGCCACAGGCGCTGCCCGGATCCATAGTTTTTTTGTTACATCCACTAACATAGCCTTAGGAGTGCTGTGGCATTATCTTTAGCTTTGATCTAGTCTGTTCCCCCACAAACTGTGAGCTCCTGGATAGCAGAATGCTCCAGCGAGGGGCCAAATACAAAAGGAACGTTCAGGAAACTCGGGTGAAATTGAAATGCAGACCTATCACAAATTCGAGATATTTCTTTAAAGTGAGTAATTTATTTCACAATTAGCAATCCAGATTATCTTCTGATTCATGCTTTTTTTCTTAATAAAACAAACACCCTTCTAATGAGTTGGCATGGATAAATTATACAATTTGCAAAAATAAACCACGTACGAAAATTCTAGACCTGCTGCTCAAGTAACGGATCATAAAAGTCCTTCCCTGGATTTTCAAGACATTCATCTGTCATTTCTCTGTAAGTCCAAAGCCTGGCTGTCAAAATGACGGAAGCCGTGAGGTTTCTTATTTCAAAGATGAATTTTTATGATGTGGTCTACCTAGATGGGTAGGAACACTTAGGAAAAGTCAGGTGGGCTTCTGGGTATTGAAAAAGAAATAAAAAGAACTTGGTGAAACTCTATTGCTAGGAAGTAAACACATCTGTTCCTCTTTTTACTCATGGAATAGAGTTGTTATAAAATAGAGGCCAGAGTTACAATACGGTACAATCTCCATAGTTGGCCAGCTCTCTACTCTGACTACCTTAGTAAGTTGAGACCTAATAGACTGGACATGTGTCACATGTACATATCAGTACAGGAGGCCTGGTTCCTTATGTTGACCACCTTCTTGTTCCAATCAGTTTGTTACAGTCCCTTGGATGGTCAACTTACAGAAGTCCTCCTGTCTTTGGTTTGATAGCACTCTGGGTAGAAAAGTACCTTGGACTTTGTCCATTCACTTGCCTCCACCTGGAATATCTTTGCTCCCATCAGAATTTTTGTACCCTTCGAGTTCCATCTCAAACATATTCTTGTTTATTTTGCCAAAGATTAGATGTTTGGAATCCATCTAAGGCAGTGGCTCTCAACCTTCCTAATGCTGTGGTCCTTTAATACAGTTGCTATGGGACATGACCCACAAATTAAGAACCACTGATCTTAAGTCACAAAACACATCAGTGTCAAAGCCAGAGAAGAATAGGCCTCTAACCCCCTTCTCCTGTAATCTTTCCTGTACCAAGGTTGTCTGTCCAAAGTACCTGGGCTCCTAGATGTTTAGAAAATGTTATCTATCTCCATCTGTCCCACCGTAGAGAAACCTGAAACCCTATCAACAACAAAAGGCTACCCCAAATCCTGTAGTGTATCTGCAATTTAGAAATCAATTTAATGTAATTTAATGACGCATTTTCCAACTCATTTGAGCCCTTTTTTCCATTATACCTATTATCGTCCTCTGGAATGATTGTTCTAGAAAACACAACTGGAGAAACACTTTTTAACTCATTTTCTCCTTATCTTTTGACATGGGGGAACCAAAGGCAGAGTGAAATGCTCAGGATAATCCCCTCTTTTCATGGCTCTATGTTCAATTTAAACAGGAATCCTGCCCATAAAAATGTGGCCAAAGGAATGAGAAGGCAATTTACGAAAGAAGAAACAAGTCGTCAGCTGACCTGAGGAAAGTTCTGGGGTCTCGAGCAATACAAATGAACACAGGAAAGGGTGGTTTTTAGGAACCAAATTGGCAAAGGTATTTTTTTAAGTGCTAATATCATGCTAGCACATTCTCAAAAGTTTGTCTCCTTTACCTTTTTTAAAATATTTTTCAAATGTTCTACAATTAGCATAATACTTTTTAATTTAAAAAAATACTTTAAAGTTATGCAAATTCTGTCACAAGGCTGAACAGATCTTATTTGGACATTTAAATCTGCACATTTAAAACTGGGAAAAGGGAACTTTTACATTTTTAAGACTGGGAAACTGTTACTTCTAAGACTTTTACCAGATTCGGGGTTGCTCCTTTAATGTCACCCATTGGTTCGCCCCACAGGAGTGTAGAGTCACTTGTTCCTCCAGGTACTTACCAGAGGGTGCCGCGGCGCACAGGTGTGCCTGAGAGGATCTTAGACATACTGTGAAAATTTTTAAAGATCATTAACTAAATTATTTTTGAAAGAAGTTCAAAGCATAGTATGTATATATATATATATTTTTTTTTACTATTTTCTTTTTTGATCAACATAATTTAAGTGTGCTGCAGAAGTTTAACTATAAGTTCAAGCCTGCAGTGAAGGGAAAAGGTTGAAAAATGCTGCTCTAAGGAGTAAATTCACCCCTGGTTGCTGACCTAGTGTCAAGGCCTCGCATATGGAGCAAGACCTGGCCCATCACAGTACCCGGGGATAAGAATCTCACCAGGAAGCTGTGGGGGTCTCCTGGAGAGATTCCACAGAGGAGGAAATCTAGCTGGAAAGGCAGCAAAGGTCCTACGGCCATGGAGCTTAGAATCAATCAGACCAGCCGGGTTTAGGAAATAGCTCTTCCTCTCAAACCGGAAGGAGTTCTATACCTTCTCTGAACATGGTCTCTTCCTTTTGGAAAAAGCATAGCTAAACTAGAGCAAGGGATTACAGGAGGGTCGGTGGTTTAAACCAGGAAAAGTCATCACGTCCGCTGCTGGCTGGGGCCTCCTGGAGACATCTAGAAGGAATCTCCTGCAGCCCCAATTCCAGACTCTATGAAAGTCTAACCCTTCTCCTACAAACTTCTGCAAATTCTAGGGGCATTCCTTGCTTACATGTGTACAATTCTACAGTCCTTTTTTAAAATTGCAGTTTCTACCTCATGTAGTATTGAGCCAGTTGTAAAATTCAGGCTCTTCTTCAATTTCCAATAAGAACAACAATACATTTATACATGTCTGAGAGCCCAGTAGTACCTACTGGCATTTTGAAGGGTGAGATTTACATGTAAAACACAAACAATTTCAAATTAAAACTAAGGTGTGGCCTACTCCTCCATGCCTCTCTGCTGCCCCACCTCCCATCTTTCTGCTTCCTGCTCTACCTTGCCTGTCTCTCCCCCCACACCACACCCTGCCCTTCTCCCTCCCTTCTCCTCCTCTAGAGCCTAAACAAATTCTTCTCCCTTTCACAGGCACAGAGCCTTGACTATTCTTTTGTTGCTGAAGCTCTCATTAACATCTTTACTCCCAAATATTTATCAAGGCATTTCTTAATAAAGAAAAATAGTTATCTCTCCAAGAGGAATTCTGGTGCTAGCTATTAAGATTTTTTTTTTATTTCACTAAACACAAATACAGAAGCAGTGTTGCATAGTAGCAAGTTGTGTGATGGGCTGTATATTTTGTTTGGTTGCATGACCTTAGACAAATTATTTAAATTCATATGTAAAATGAAGATTATACTAGTACTGAACTGCTGGTGCTATAAGACTTAAATTAGTTAATATATGTTTTAAAACCCTAGCACATTCCTTGGCACATGATAAGGTCTCTATAAGTACTAGTTATTCACTTTTACTAAACAATTCTTAGTGCATGGCCCCTATCTGCTGTTCAGAGGACTTTGTCCCAACTGAGTGATCTACTTGAACAGCAGTCAATACCTAGAAGGCATTGCCAAGGATATACCATTCTGGCCACTGGAGTCCATTACTCAAAAAACTTCTAGCCAAGAATATATAACTGGAAACAATGATAGGACTATGCAAAAGCAGTGGGCTAGCAGTGTAACGTAACAGTTTGGAGTCATGTCTCCTAAGTCCAAATCCCAACTCTGAAAGTTACTTGTGGTGTCATCTTAGACAAGTTCCTTGACCTTTACGAGCTTTGGTTTTCTTACCTGATAAATACAAGTAAAAATAAAACCTACACTTGAGAATTGAAAGTGGTCAGAGACACAATACATAGGAAAAAGAGGACATCCTTATCACAGGGTCCATATTCAATACGTTAGATAGTAGTGATGGTGGCGGTGGTAAGCAAACATTATAAAATATATGTTTAAACAGTAGGGGGCTCATTCAGTGATTTTTTCACTTAGAAACCTGCTGTATGGTGGCACCCGTAGCTCAGTGGGTCGGGCATCGACCACATACATCAAGGCCAGCGGGTTCAAACACAGCCCAGGCCAGCTAAAATCAACAATGACAATTGCAACAACAACAACAACAAATAGCCAGGCATTATGGCAGGTGCCTGTAGTCCCAGCTACTTGGGAGGCTGAGGCAAGAGAATTGCTTAAGCCCAAGAGTTTGAGGTTGCGGTGAGCTGCAACACTGCAGCACTCTACCAAGGGCAACATAGTAAGACTCTGTCTCAAAAAAAAAAGAAAACTGCTGTATACTCAATGACACTCCCAACTCCCACTCTCAGTTACAAATAATCTTTGGAACGGCCTGAGAATATATATCTGCCACTCACAAACTCATCAACAGCAATAATTATAAATAAGATGTTGGCATTTTTATTTAGTTTATACTATTTTTGTATCTTTTAGATTATTTTGTATAGACAATTTTATGTCCTCCTTTTCCACTTAACATGATATTAAAAGTCTGTTCCCAAGCCTTTAAGTTTTTTATACACTTTGTTGTAACCATAGACAATAGTAGCCCATTGTAAAGACCTGTCACGATTTATTTAACAACTCTTGTTACTGGACATTTAGGTTGTTTCCAATTCATGATTATTATAAACAATGCAGCAATGGATGTTTTTGTCCAGAAGGTTGTGTCTGCGTTTTGGATTATTTCCTTCAGCTAAATTCCTAGACATAGAATTACTGGGCCAAAAAATATGAACTCATGATACATAGTGCCATGTTGTTGTCCAGATCCTTCACATATTTGGAGATGATAATCATGCTCTCAAGTCTTTTCTCCAAGATAAACACCCTCGGATCCCTCTATCCCTCTCCATATGACTCATTTCCTAGAGTACTCACCCTCTTTTCCTTTTTCCTCTGGAACCAAGGCACCAGCTCCCCAGGCGGCATTCAATGCCCCTACACTCTGACCCAGTTTTTGTCTTTGCCCCCTTGTCTCCTGCCACACCTCACCTCATTTCCAGCTTCCCTCCCCTCTGCTCAGTCCCTGCACACCCTGTTCCTTCATTCTTCATTCATTTGCTAGTTCTGTCCAGATGCGTTCCATACTCTGAATGTCTGGGAACCTCAGACTCATCTTTCAGGACAGAGCTCCAGGGCCACCTCTTCTCTGCAGCCCTCTGGGTTCCTCCTTCCCTGCTCAGGTGGTACAAACAGCTAGCTCTATGCACTCTCCTCCTGTCTCACCTGGTACAGACCAGTCATGACCCCACGACATGGAGAGCTCCCCAAAGCCGTGAAGGACCTACTTGAATTTGGATAATTCAAGGAAGATTCATAATAAAGAATGGATTAGGGAGGGACGGGCAGAATGCCAAGAAACTGCAAGGAACAGCGTAGTACTCAAAGGCTACCAAGACTCTAAACATGCCTGTGCCCAAAGGAGTAAGGACAGGAGGGGTTACTGGAACTCAAAAGGCAAAGGGGCTTACAGAGAAGACCACTCTGAGAGGGGCTATGATTTCCATCAAGGGGCAAAATCAGACCAAAGTAACCCCACAGGGGAGGACCCAGGAGAATGAGCACGTTGACTTCACACAGGCTCCTGCCTCCTTTCCACCTCCTGCCTGGGCTTCCATTAGCAGATTCCAGCTAGACCCCGAGGGGCAGGAGGCCATTCAGGTATGACACAGTCCATGAAGGTCATCCCCATGGGGCACAGAGCATGGTGAGAAGAGTGGGGGTTAGATCTGAGGGGCTAAAGGAAGAGCCCCATCTCACCTGATTAAAGCTAGCTATCCCATATTGTAGTGAGCTATTGGCAGGCACTCTTCACTGTCTGGGCAACAGAGTCATGGCCTCACTTCCAAACCATCTTCTCCACTGCAGTGTGACCATGTTGCTCTTCCACTCAGCATGATGCAATGGCCCCCCAGATCCCCCCAGGTCCCCCCATTGCCTACAGAAGCAAACAAATGCATTAGCACGACTAACACCCCTGACAGCTTAGCCCTTGCCTCTCCCCCCTACCTGCTACACAGCCCAGCATGGGAACAGCTTGTCATTCTCCAGACTCAGCATCCTCTCTATAGGGTCTGTGCTTCTGTCCTGAACACACTTCCCCCACTATAAATCTCCTACTCATTCTTTAAGCCTCGATTCAAGGTCTACTTCCACTATAAAACTTTCCCTGCCTCCCCCAGACAGACTCTAGGCCTCCTTCTCCAAAGCTCTTTCGCAGCTTATATTTTATAGCACTTTATATTATAGATGTTTATAACTCTGTCTCCCCAAATAAACCATAAGCTCCTTTATGGCAGGGACCACGGCTTACTTCATCTATTTCTCTAGTACCTAGCAGAGTCTCTGGCACATAGTTGAAATTCAATGCTGAATTTATGAATGAAACATTGAGTCAGATACTTGCAATTAACGTGGATTCCTGATTTCGTGTATGAGCCTGTTTTTTAATGTATGCCTGTCTTACACTTCGGTGTGAGTAGGTGACAGAGGACAGAAACTTGTGTCCTGGGCATCTCTCAGCATCAGCTAGCACTAGCCGCCATCTGCCCTTAGCAGAACCTCTGCATGAAGGCAGCCTCGCTGAGAGGTCAAGTTGGAGACGGTCCACGTAGAGCCTACTCTTTGTACATTCATTTGACAGATGGACCCTGTTAACAGGTAAGTTGCCAACAAGCCCTTAGAAGCTCTTGTGTCTGCTTCCTAAATCCATTTTGAAGCAAAAATCTATTTTATTAGCTGAAGACAGAATAGACTAATTCCAAATATTTAGAAAAGCTTAATCTTGCAAATTAGCTAGCTGTCCTCTGGCCACATGGTGGCCACTTGTGTGGGAAGAAAGCAAGCCCATCTCAGGACAGACCTTTCTCTGTTTCTTGAGCAAACACAATAAAACACCCTTCCCCTTTCATCCACATCTGGCGGCTGCAAAAACAGTGACCCGTGGAATTCACATTTTCATACTTGACTACGGCGAGCCAGCGTCCAGGGGTTATTCTTGCCGTGTTTATGAAAGAGCAAAGCCTGTCAGGGTAAGAAGCCTCCTGATCGAGTGCTTACTGAGAAAACATGCCGAGATTTCTGCTTCCCCAAATTAGAGAGGGAGCTTATGATGAGAAGGCTTTTCATTAATTTCTCCCCTTCAATTGCTTCCCTGCTGTCCCATGGTATAATTAAGAGACTTACGGTTCAGCTTTGCAAAGAGAGACCCACAGATAATTCCCTGAAGTTGAATAGCTCAGGGGATCCTAACTCTCAAAACTTCATGAGGCCTCAAGGAAAGCGTACTACACTGGGAAGGAGTTCATTGCTAGGTGAAGGAAAAAAGGGTTTTTCTTGCCATCATTTTAGGCTGGGGTTTTATCAGTTCATCACGTTCGTCTTACACATCCAATGCTGCTTGTCTAGTCCTCGCCCACGGGGAAGCAGGGAAAGCCTGAGGAGGAGGGACAGGTGCTTTCCAGGAGTTCTGAATTGGAGGCTGATGAACAGCACGCTGAAGCCAATCCAGATAGGGCTCAGGGCAGGAAGAGTGACAGGAGAGGAGAGTCACCACGGTGCTGGGAGCAGGGCTGGGCAATAGTGTCCCAGAGGCACTCACATCTAAGTGGAAACTGAGGGCCATGGTGGAGGTGGCCAGAACAGAAGGAGAAACACCATCATTCACACAGGGCAAGTCCCAGGCCTAAACCAAGGCCACAGTGAGCTTGGGGAGGAAGAAGGAGGAGGAGTGAGGAAGAAATGGGAGTGCCATGCCCCGGACCTCAGATGCTCAGCACAAGAAGGAGCCATTCAGGGTCTAATCTGGGAAGGCCCTGGCCTTCTGCCAGTAGTCAATCATAAATGAGAGGGCGCCAGGTCAGGACACCAGTGGTTCTTCTAGTCCATGAGCCTTTTGAGGGCACAGGGAATTAAATTCCGGGCCTGGGTCCATGCCTGTTACAGAGTCAGAGTCTGATAAAACTGAATGAGTTCATCAATCAAACATTTGTCGAAAAAATTAGTCATGATTCAAAAACTACTGATCGACATCCAATGTATCATGGGCTCTCTCCCATGCTCTCAGCAGGCTCATGCCCACACACATGTAGATAAAAGTGGTCAAGTCCCAGTCTGCTGACCCCCAGTTACCTGAAGGACTTTTCCTCACTGCCTTGTCTCTGCTGTTCATCTACCCAGATGCATTCATCCCTTGGACTTTGAATTTGGCTTAACTATCTCCCACTTCTGAAGACTTATCTACCAAAGCTGACCATCACCTCCTCTGCATAGTAGGTAGAATCTGTTATTAATTTGGTCCACTGTGCTATGTTTGTGTGGATGACTACTTCTTGCCTTCCTGGAAGCCAGGAATGGTATTTAATGCACCGTCTGCTGTACTACTTAGGCAATGGTTAGTAAATGACGAAAATCACAAGAGGACGTTCCAAGGTGTTTTCTGAAAGGAAGTTTTGTGGGTCAATTTTGTGTATATGAGAACTGAGTACTTTTCAGCACTACCCCTTGAGTCTGCCTACTTTGAAGCAAGGCTCAAGCAGCACTCTGTGGGTGGTGGTGGCCACAGCAAAGTGTCTTAATTTTACAGTCACACTCCAAGTCCTGGCTACTAAGAGCACTGAGCAATTAGGAAGCGCACCTTCGTAATTTCAGAAAACACAGGTAACCCAGCTTGCCAAGAGTGAGTTAATTAAAAGCTACATGACCATCTCATTGGGATATCAAGTGGTGCCTCCAGCAAGGATGTCTAGAGAAAGATGTCATCGAATATTTCACATAGACCACTGTGCTGGGCCAAGTGGAAGTCACTTTTTACCTCGACCATTTGACCCTATGTCTGATTCATCAAATGTTGAGACCCCACCTACCCCAAAGATGTCCGTTACTTATTTGTGGATGCAAAGACTTCAATCACTATTGTACTGCAGGAAATTTGCACTAACAGTATTCTTATTGTTACTTTCCCCCCATTTTACGTTCTCCGTGATCAAATCTTCATTTCATCATCTGTAGCTATGAATTAGTTTATTAGTTTATTAGTTCGTTAGTTTAATTAGTCTAATAAACTGAATTAGTTTGTTGGCCCTATCTGATTTTATTAATTATAGCTTTGGTCATTGTGAATTTTATTTTGTGGCCATCACTGCCACTAAGTCCAGTTTCTCACAGCAATGAGAAATTGTACAATGAAGATCTAATTTCGGCAACAAACTTTGACCGTTTCACACATTTGAGGGGAAGGGTTCAAGGACAAAGGTTAGGATATGCAGTCTGAGCCACTAGAAGTTTTGTTTTGTGGTAATTGCTTTATCTAAATTCAATTTACACTGGGACAAATTTTGCGATTTTTTTTATCGATACCAGCACATTGTGATGCTGGGCTCAGGCTTGAGTCCAAATGAACCATAGAATGGAATTTTTTAATCAGGCTATTGTTGGTCACAACAGGAAGGATTACATAGGGGTGGGGGGAGGGTAAAGCCACTCTGCCTCTTACTAAGGTAAACTGTGGGCTAGAAAGGGCGCAGGAAAGGGAATAGGCAGATGAGGCTGAAACACAAATGTTCTGGGATGACACTAAAAGGTCAGGATGAAATCTTGAAGACAGCCCAGTTAAACTGCAACTGCTGTTAGGAGAAGACCACTCTCTCCCCATGCTTCCTCCCTCTGCCCCCAGCTTCCCCGGCTCCTCGGAAGAATCGTTAGTCTGATGGTCAAGTCAATACCAGGCTATTCCTGGGGCTCGCGCCTTAGGAGCCAGCAGACAGGCATTTACTTCCAGGTCCCAGATTGAAATATAATCAAAATATCCCAACATTCCCCCTACTCTTCCCAGCATATGCTTCCTCTAGGACCTTGAATAAGTTGTGTAAACATTCTCAAGGTCCATTTGATCATGTGCAAAATGAGAGTGTTGGTGAGAATTTATTAAAACACACATACCATTGTGTACTGTGCGCCGGGCACGGTTCTAAGGGCTTTACATAAATTAATGCATTTATTCCTTGCAATCATGCAGTCAGTGGACACCATCGTTACCCTCTCGTACAGAGGACCTAACAGAGCCTAGAGAGGTCAGTGACTCACTCAAGTTTGCACAGCGAGTACTGAGGGGACCTGGGATTGCAAACAGGGAGGCTCCTTAGCAGGTATCCCTCCCCCAAGCCCCTGCCTCCTCCCCAGAACTCCTAATTAAATAACAGGTATCTGCAGGGTCAGGCACAGGGCCTGTAACATGTGATCTGGGAAACCCACAGAAGAGCCAAAGGAGAGGGCTGGGCACAGGCAAGACGTTAATAAGCATATGCTTCAGAAATATCAGTAAGGAGTGGGGCCTTAGATACCACCCCCCCAGGTGCGGGACGTTAGAATAAAAAACAATCAACGCAGAAAGCAAAGCAAAGAATATGGGCCCTGCCCGTTCTTACTCAGTTGGGGAAAATGAGACCCTTCCTCTATGGGGAGGACTTGATAGGGTCCAAGGGCACAGAGCAAGTCAGGGAGGCTCCTGCCCTGCAAGCCGCCACCTAAGCCTAGTGCCACCTTCCCCCCTTCACGCTGCGCTTTTCTCCTGACACTCAGGGAATGAATAAAACCTGTAATCCAACCACAGCCAGCACCAGGCTGTGTTTAACAGACGGCCACGGGCGCACACCTCACCCCTTGGCCCTATCACATTTCTCTGGAAATAACAGCCTCTCCTTACCTTTTGCAGTTCCCAAAAGAGGGATCGTTTGGCCTTTCCCTGGGAACAGAAGTACTTTGGGGACATCTGCTTCTGACTCTCAGGATAAGAAAAACATTAGCAGTGGTGCTGAAAGCTGAGGGGATTCAGGGCTCCAGTTCTCCTTTGATGTTTCTATCCCTCTGTGAATCCAGTCCTGCTCCTTCTTTGCTCTTCCCCTCCATTTTCCTGGCCCTTCCCCTTCCCTCACCATCTCTGGAAGCACCAAGGCTGCAGAGACAGCAGACTTGGGCTGGGATCATTACTTTGCCACTTCATAGTTGGGTGGCCATTGAGCGAGTGACTACATTGTTTAGCTGAGCTTCAGTCTCTAAATCTGTAAAAGGGGATAGTTATATCTCCCTCAAAGACCCGTAGCAGAGATGAATAAATAACATAAATAAGGGATGATGCCTATAAAATCTCTAGGAAGGATCTTCCTCCCTTCTTTACACTCCTTACACTCCTGACCTCTATAGCAAAGTAGAGAAATAGAACTAAAACCTTAACTCATTTTATGGGACTTGGAGTTTACAAATCACTTTTGCTTGACCTTTTCACTTCTGATTTGATTTACTGATATGTTAATAACATTCCATTCCCCACATACTTATTAAAACATGAGTGCCTACTTCACAGTATTGCTATAAGGATTAAGTGAATTAGAACATTCAAATATTTGGAAGAGAATTACTGGTGGGACTGCAAACTAATACAGCCTATGTAGAATGAAGTATGGAGAATCCTCAAAGAATTCAAATTAGACCTCCCATTTGACCCCTCAATCCTACTACTAGGCATCTACTCAGAAGAAAAAGAAATCATTTTATCATAAAGACATTTGCACTAGAATGTTCATCGCAGCTCAATTTACAATCGCCAAGATGTGGAAACAACCTAAAAGCCTCCCAACTCAGAAATGGATTAACAAACTGTGGTGTACGTACACCATGGAATACTATTCAGCCATGAGAAAAGATGGCCACTTTACATCTTTTGTAGTAACCTGGATGGAGTTAAACACACTCTTCTTAGGAAAGAATCACAGGACTGGAAAAGCAAGCATCCCATGTATTCAATTTTGTTATGACTCCAGTGGACAATCTAACACACGCCCACATAGGAGAAAAACTTATTCCTGTTCAAGTCGGGAGAGAGAATGAGGGGGAGAAAGAGAGGGTTGGGGTGCTATCACTTACAATGCACAACATAGGGGCACATGGCACACCTTTGGGGTGTGGGACAAAACTTCAAGAGGGACTCTACCTAAAACATTCAAAAGTGTGACCTGGTTGTTTGTATCCTCACAATAACCTGAAATAAATTAGAAGAGAATGAGTTATTCTGATTTATGGTCAGAGTTCATCTCATTGTGCTTCACTTTATGGCGCTCCACAGACATTTTGTTCTCTACAAAGTGAAGGTCTGTGGCCATACTGAACTGAGCAAGTCCACCAGCACCATTTTTCTTTCTTTTCTTTTTTGCAGTTTTTGGCTGGGGCTGAGTTTGAACCCACCACCCCCGGTATATGGGGCCAGTGCCCTACTCCTTGAGCCACAGTTGCCACCCACCACCAGCACCATTTTCCAACAACATATGCTCACTTCCCATTTCTGTGTTTGCGCATCGGTAATTCTCCCAATATTTCAAAACTTTTTATTGTTACTATAATCGTTGTGGTAATTTTTTTTCACCTGGTGGATCAGGTGTGGAGTAAAAGGAGAGAAAGAGGGGAGTCAGGAGGACTGAGACTGTTTGCTCTGCTCTGGGAGGACGGAGCTGCTATTTACCAAGATGGGGGAGACCGGGGCAGGTGCGAGTCTGCGAGGGAAGGTCAGGGGTTTGTTTGGGGTTTTGTTTGTCTGTGTGTTTTATTTCAGGTTACTATGAGGATGCAAACAATTTGGTAACATTGCATTTGTTAGATGAAGTCCAAGTTGCAGTTGAGCCCTTTGCCCAGGAGGTGTGCCATGTACCCCTACATTGTGCCTATTAGGTGAGAGCTCATCACCCCTCCCTCCTTCTCTCCCCCCACTTGAGTCTAATTCAGTTTTTCTCTAATGTGGGCACGTAGCTGTCCACCTGCTAGTGGCATATTAGTGTTGAGTCCATTGATACTTGGGTTACACTGATTTGTGACCAGTGACCTTCAGTATCACTTTTGAAACGGTTCGGGAACACCATGAATTATGCCCGCATAAGACGGCAAATTCATCTAGAAACCGTGGGTCAGTCCCGACTGCTCCAACCACCAGCTGTTCTCCCATCATTCTCCCTGGGCCTCCCTATTCTCTGAAATACAAAAACATTGAAATTAAGCCAATTATGTACACATAATAGCTCTACAATGGCTTATAAGTGTTCAAGTAAAGAGTCACACATCTCTCCTTTTAAATTAAAAACTAGATATGATTAACCTTAATGAGAAAGGCATGTGAAAAGCCAAGACAGACCAAAACCTGGGCCTCTTGTGCCGGTTATGCAACTTATGAACGCAAAAGAAAATTTCTTGAAGGAAATTAAAACTGCTCCTTCTCCAGGGAACACGTGAATAATAAGTAAGTGAAACCGCCTTATTGCCGGTGTGGAGAAAGGTTTATTGTCCTGGATGAAGATCAAGCCATCCTCAATGTTCCCTTGAGCCAGATACTAATGCAGAGCGAGGCTGCAACTCTCTTCAATTCTGTGAAGGCTGAGAGAGGTGAGGAGGCGGCACAAGAAAATATGAAGCTAGCAAAGTTGATTCTGGAGAATTAAGGAAAAAAGTTATCTCTATAACACAAAAGTGCAAGGTGAAGCTCAAGTGGGGATGTGGAAGCTGCTGTGAGTTACCCACAAGATCTGCCTAAGATCATTGAAGAAGGTAACTACATAGAAGAAGAGGCTTTCATTGTAGACAAAACAGCCTTCTATGGGGAAAAGATGCCATCTAGGACTTCAATAGAGAGAAGTAAATGCCTGGATTTAAGCTTGAAAAGACAGGCTGACTCTCCTGTTAGCAGCTAATTTAATGACTGACTTTAAGCTTAAGCCAATATTCATTTAACATTCTGAAAATCCCAGGGCCCTTAATAATTATGCTGAATAGGACAGGCACTGTGGCTCATCTTGTAATACTAGCACTCTGGGAGGCTGAGACAGGCAGATTGCTTGAGCTCAGGAGTTTGAGACCAGCCTGAGCAAGAGCAAGACCTCATCTCTAAAAATAGTCAGGTGGCATTGTGGGAGATTGTAGTCCCAGCTACTAGGGAGGCTGAGTCAAGAGGGTCACCTGAGCCCAAGAGTTTGACGTTGCTGTGAGCTATGATGCCATGACACTCTACCAGGGCAACAAAGTGAGAATCTTTCTCCAAAAATAAATAAATAAATAAAGCAGAATTGACTCCTATGCCTTAGAAATACAACAACAAAGCCTGATGACAGCACACCTGTTACAGTATGATTTAATGAATATTTTAAGCCCAATGTTGAGACTTATCACTCAATAGAAAAAAAAGATTTCTTTCAAAACATTGCTCATTGGCAATGCACTTGGTCACTCCAGAGTTCTGATGGAGACATACAAGATCAACGTTGTTTTCATGCCTGCTAACACAACATCTGTTCTACAGCCCACACATCAAGGAGCAATTTTAACTTTCAAGTCTCATTATTTAAGGAATACATTTCAGAAGGCTATAGCTGTCATAGACAGTGATTCCTCAGATGCATCTGGGCAAAGTAAGTTGAAAACCTTCTGGAAAGAGTTCACCATTCTAGATGCCATTTGGAACATTTATATTTCATGGGAGGAGGTCCAAAAACTATCAGCATTAATAGGAGTTTGGAGGAAATTGGTTCCAACCCTCATGGATGACTTTGGGGATTAAGGCTTCAGTGAAGGAAGGAAGTACAAATGTGATGGGAACAGCAGGACAACTACAATAAGAAGTGGAGCCTGACAATGGGACTGAATTCCTATAAATTCATGATAAAACTTTAACAAATGAACTGTTTCTTGTGAACAAGCAAAAGAAGTGGTTTCTTGAAATGATTTCTACTCATGATGAAGATGCTATGAATATTGTTGAAATGATGACAAAGGGTTTAGAATATGCCATAGACTTAGTGGATAAAAAGCAACGGCAAGGTTTGAGAGCATTGACTCCAACCTTGAAACAAGTTCTACTGTGTAAAATACGATTAAGCATCATTGCATGCTATAGAGAAATCTTCCATAAAAAAATATGATATGGCAACCTTCAGTACTGTCTTATTTTGAGAAGTTGCCACAGCCACCCCAACTTTCAACAACCACGACCCTGCTCAGTCAGCCACCACCAACATGAAGGTAAGACCCAACCCCAGCAAAATGATTACTACTAATTGAAGGCTCAGATGATAATTAGCATATTTTAGCACTAAAGCATTTTTAAATTAAGGTATATACATTGGCTTTTGGTACACAATGCTATTGCACACTTAATAGACTATAGTGTAGTGCAAACATAGTTTTCATATGTACTAGGAAATAAAAATAATCATGCGACTTGCTTTATTGCAATATCTGCTTTGTTGTGGTGGTCTGGAACTGAACCTGTAGTATCTCTGAGTTTGGGCTGTATGTTGTTATCATTGCACACCAAATGCTCTAGTATGTTTAAGGACGTACAGATAAATAAGACTCAGATGCTGCTTCTAAGATGGTGGAGGCATCTTATTAATTTCATCTAAAGGTAAATGAAAAGAAGCTCGGAAAATTCATTGACTTGCCAAGATCATTAGCTGATATGGGAGAGAAACAGAGGTCAAACCTGAATCTTCTCACTCCAGTTCCCATAATCTTTGCATCATGACATCTGATAATAAGTCATGACCTTGACCTTCACCGTTAAACCTAGACAAGCTAAGTATGCTCCGCTTTTCATATTAGCTAACATACAAGCCATGAAACACTTACCAAATTAACTCTTAAGTGGAATCTTTCCTTCGAAAGTGGCTCTTCCCAGCCCTGCTCTCAGATACGTGCCCAAATAGCCAATGGTATGATGTCACTTTGCTCCACCCTCCTGTACCTTTTGCTGTCTGAGCCACATGGGTACACATGTCTTCCTCACATATCATAGGCTCTCTATGGCTGTTTTTTTTTAAATATTCCTTTATTTAAAGAGCCTGCCAAGTGGAGCTGCATCATCTCCTATTCCCATTGCAGCCATTGCCCATCTTCCATCAAGAGACTTCAGCATCTATTACTGCCTGGTGTAATGGATACAATACTCCCTGCACCACAGCTATTGCCCTTCTGGCATTTCTCTGCTGTTAATAAATGAGAGAATCAATGTTTCTTGAATACCTAAATGCTAGGTACCAATCTTTATTTCACTTATTTTCCAAAATAACCCTAAGGAATAGGTATTACTTTATTTTTCCAGGTAAGGACGCTGGGTTTGAAGCAGGTTAAGTAACATGTCTAGAGACACACAGCATCTAAGTGGTACAGTTAGGCTGGTGTCCCCTTTGACTTCAAAACCAGTGGGCCATCACGCAAGGAGATGTTAACTGGGAGACAGAAGATCTGGGAATTGTCCCAGCTCTGCCATCAATTTGACAGTAGCCTTGAGTGATTTCGTTCCCCTGGCTGAGCTTCCCCATCTGTGGCTGAAGGAATTGGATACAGCGACCATTCAGGCCCTTCCAACAGCGCAGCTCTGAGCTACTGAAAGATGCTTATGTGAGTGGCCTGTTTCACAATGGTGAGCCCAGATGTTTTAATTCAGAATTTCCCGTGTGGTAATCAGTCTCATCACATTATTTCCTGCCTGCACTTCTAACCTCCCTCATTTGGGATCATTTGTATCGCTTTTTTGTGTCACTTGTGTTTACCCAGGGCCTGATGTAGAATCATCTGCAAATTTCATCAAAGAACGTTTATTCACCACCTACCCAGGGAAGCATTCTAGGCCAAGTGAAATACCAACAGCAGAGCTTGCGTTCTGCTCACCTTCCTCTTCACACATTTCTCTAATAACTACCCTCAGAGTGAGTTAGCACTATCCTGAAAACCTGGGGCTTTCGGTCAGACAGACCGAGGTAGGAACCTTGGAAAAATTACTCAACCTGTGCATAGACTTTCTGAAATTCAATTTTTTTTTCCATTTGGGAAGCAGGAATAATTACACCCACCCCAAAGGGCTGTTTGGAATGTGATTTCATGCGGCATATGGAGCGGCCTAATATAGGGTCTGGAACAACTTAAAGCCCCTTCCTAGCCCCCTCTCTAAAGGCTTTGTGAGTGGCCGTCAAGCAAACAGAGGTTTTGCTTCTGAAGCTGAAAGATTTCCTTCTCTTTATTTGGATAGCATCACAGGGAATTTTCCTAGCGATGACATATAATATTACCCATATTATTTCTTAACACACTCTTAGGCATATAATATTTATCCTTGGCCTGCAAATAAAGAAATAGTGGGACTCTCTGGTAAATGACCTTGGGGGAGTTATTTAATCTTGCTAAGCCTCTTTGTATCTAGCCTTTCGAAGCCTTTATCTTTCACATTGCTATAAGGATTAAATGAAGTAATGCAGGTAAGATGTCAGGCCATAATCAGTGTCCAATACATCCCATGGGTTGGGGTTTGAATTCCACTCTCTCATGTACTAACTTAGAGATCCCTCTGAGAGCTAATTTTGACATCTGTCAAATGGAGTTACTAATTCTTATCTTTAATGTGGCTGTGAGGTTCTAGTCAGTAACTTTAATAAACAAAAGTACCCAGCATATGATAACACCTCCCCCTTTACCTGAACATTTTCGTGTTGTGTTGTCACAGTTAGGAACAGAAAAGGAACATGGTGATAAAGTACACAGCCACAAAGGCCAAACAGGTGAAATAGGTTGCTTTCTTTGATGGGTCCGTAAGAGTTAAACTTGGGACCTGGCTGAGACATCAAGACGGTTCCATGTAGATAAAAACTTTCCTAGGCAATCACATTTGGTTTCTATCAAGATCACTCAGATCCAACAATGCATTCCAAGCAGTTGACAGCCATTTCACTTGAATGGTAATCCAATTTTTAAAAATTAAACCAAACTGACAAAAAAAAAAAAAAAAAGACTGAGCTCATACGTCTCACGGTAACATCCCACTCCCAGCTGACTTGCTGGGAAGGAAGTGGGCAGCCAGGCTGTCAAAGCAGAACTGAAGATGTTCCCTGTCCTCATTTCAGCTAGGATCTGCAGCTTCAGTGGAATCTTGTAAATTACTCTGACCACAGCTAGTCTGCCTTTCCTTGAGATTGACTGGAAAACCTCATCCATTCTACACTCTTGCCATTGCCTTAATCTGTCTCTTTCTCCCTTTATCCCAGCTCTTGTTCCCCTGGTCAGATCCTCAGCACCTCTCAGCTAGACTGTCGCACTCATGTCCCAGATCTTCAGGACACTGCCCATCCATGCTCCATGCTACAGTCAAGATCTTTTTTTTATTTTTATTTATTTATTTATTTATTTTTATTGAATGTTAACTACAGTCAAGATCTTAAGAACATGTCAATATAATCATACACTCTCTACTTAAAACCTCCCAGTGGCTCTGCTCAGGATAAAATACCAATGCTCACCTGGACCACTGACACTCTTAATGTTTTCTAGCCCATGACTATCCCTTAGGACTCCTCCCTTGGCCCCACCTCTATTATATACCAGCCTAATTAGCTCTGAATTTCTCTTTTGTTTCTGGAAGGCTCTAACACACCCAGCCCTCTCTGAGAGCTCCTGTGTGTCTTTCAAAACTAGGAAATATAATCGCTTTAGGATTTTCCTGACTCTTTGCCCACCCCAGGAATAGTTATCTGCTGCCTTGTCTGGGTTCCCATGTACTTTGTTCCTGTTCTGTTTGCACGGCCTTAGGATTTTCTGTTGCCATATCTGTTTTCCCCACTCTGCTTTCAATTCCTTGAAAGTTAAAGCTATGTGGTGTCACCTGGGATTCCCCCCATTCATAGAGTAGGTCTGCATGAATTTAGTCTAGAGATCCCCACTGACCATCTACTGTGTGTGCAGCACTGGGGATCTGAAGACAAACATGGGCTCTGCATTCAGTGGCTGCATAACCTGGAGACAGAGGCAATACAGAGAGAGGCCAAGAGAACGTCACGTGTGGGAAAGGAAGCGCAAGGTCCTCTGTGAGAAGCCACAGAGAGGCTCTGACTCATGTGCATGAAGAGGAGGGGAAAAACACCTTCTCATGGAGGAGACACACGTTATTTCCCTCACATCTGAATTGTGTTCAGACTTTTAGAATGTCAGGTTTATGGCTGAAGATGGCAGACCAGGCATCCACCTAGAGAGGATCCCACTGGGTAGACACCAGAGTTGCACAAAGTGGAATATATAAATCTTAGGCAGTTGAATTGTTTTACAAAAGAGGGTGGTATCCACATACTAAAGGTTTACACACATGTCTGAAGGATCACTGAAGCATAAGCTGGTGCACAAGAACTGAATACTGGACAGCAGCAGAAGGTTGCATGAGCATGTGAGCTATGCCCCCTGACATGCCCAGAGAGGCCTTGTGGTGGGAGGCACAAGGCTGTGAGATGGACACCCAGCCTGGGGATGGAGGCACAGAAGAGTTCAAGGTAAACCTACAAACCCACCTTGACATCAAGAACAAGAGGAAAGAGGACTCCATCCAGAAGGGAAACTCATTAGGGAAGATGGTGGGGACTCATGCAAACTAGTCTGCTCCCCACTACGTTCAATAAGGATAAAGCTGCCACACAAGAAGACTGGTTCATCCACACATAGCTCACTGTCAGCTCTCTTGACCAGAGGAAAGGCCTTCTGGGTAAATCCAGCTTCTGGATTACAATAGGAACCTACTCCCACTACCTATCCTATCAGATAAGAGATTCACAAATAAAAGGAAATCAATTGGCTCAACATTTGAAGAAAACTGACAAGAAAGAGAAACACAAAGATTTAAAATATGAAAACAGCAGACCCCAGGGGAATAGAAATATGCAAGAAATAGAAAAGAATGATCAAAATAAATTTAATCAGTAACCTCTAAGAAACTTAAAAAGTTATTTTTTTGCTATGAGAAACAAGTAATCAAAGGTTCTTAGAAATACAAATGATGTTTGTCAACGTCAAAAAATTTTAGTAGACGGGCCAAATCATAGATTGGTCATAATTAAAGGCAAAATTAATAATCTGAAAGATAAAGTCACAGACATCTCATGGAACATGTAGCAAAAGATGAAAAGGAAAATAAGAGAAAATTTAAAAAGACGTAAACAATAGGTTAATGAAGACTATAGGGGTGCAGCTATTGTTGAAGAAAACACAAAAAGAAAATTATTTCTTACCTTAAACAGAGATACAGTTCTTCAGCTGAAAGAGCCATTTTGCTATGACACGCAATGGATGAAAACAAACAAATGAAACAAAAGCCCACTCCCAGTTATAACCTGGTGAGATTTCCAGGAGATAATCCTAAAAGCTGCCATGGGAGGTAGCAGTAAATGGACCCCATAAGGGGCAAAAATTAGACTGCACTTAGATCTCGTGTCAATAATCCTAGACCTCAGATGACACTGAAAGAGTGTCTCCAAAGTCATGAGGGGATGGGGGCAGAATAAGGTGGCCAAATAGAAAGCTCCAGTGATTGTTCTTCGTGAACCCCAAATTCAACAACTATCCATCAATCAAGCACCTGCAGAAGAACCAAAACTGAGGTGAGCAATCATATTACCTGGGGCTGACACTCTATCAAGGAGGGAGATGCTAAAGAAGCTAGAAAAGACGATCTTGCATCATCTATACCAGCCCTTCCCCATCCACCAGCAGTGCCACATCAGCAGGCCCCATGGAGAGAGAATCTGTGTCCCTGGGAGAAGAGAGAAATGATTATGGGTCTTTGTGTTGAAACTCAGGGCCACTCTAGCAAGGGGGAACACAGCACAGGACTGACTACTGCCAGTGCCTATGGGGGGAGCATTTAGAACAGCCTGAAAACCCATGTTCTCCTCACTAGCCCCACCACTGGCTACCAAAAAGCAGCCTGGGTCCTGCAACAAATTCACAGGGCAGTCAGGCCACAAAGGCAGCAGTCCTTGGGCAATCCCTGCAGCTGTGCTGGCTCAGAGCCAGTGGATATGGGGTGCACATGATCCCATGTGACATCAGTAGCTGCAGCCAAGCCAGTGCCTATGTCATCCCTCCTTCAACTACAAGCAGTGTGGCTCAGAGAAAGTCTTCTGATTGCAGAAAGGAAGGGGAAGAGCTCAGTTAGTTTTGTTTTGCAACTTAGATACCAGCTAAGCCATAGTAAAAATGTAATAAGCAGAGTCCTGAAGCCTTGAAGTCCAGGCCTTAGGCTCTGGAGCCATCTTGGACCAGAAGAAAACACGTTACTCTGATGGGAAGGACTCCTGTTCTGGAAGAATTCATCATATGTTGCCCCAAAAGCCCTTTCCAAGGGCTTTTTCGTCACATCAGAGATAGTCAGGCAACAGTTGCCAACTGGCTTGGGATGAGACTGGGCTGGCTTCAGGTGTGACCACCACCTGTGCTGGTGGCCAAGAAGTGCCTATATCACTCTTCCCCCACTCCAGAAGTCCAGCGCAGAGTGAGGGAAGAAAGCAAGGGACTTTACCTGATAACTCTGAGAATTTTCCTGTATCTCACCCAACCCTACCACGGTGGTATCAGCAGAAGTCAGCAAGAGTCACAGCATTACTAAGCGTAGGGAACCCCTAGCGCTAACACTGCTGCAGTGACATTAGATCATGACATTCAATTCCCTTTAAACATCTAGAAAGTTTTCTCAAGAAAGATGGATTCAAACAAGGCAAGACTATAAAGATTAACATAAATATCTAACTCTTCAGTGCCCAAACACTGACAAATATTCACAAGCATCAAGAAAGTCCAGGAAGATGTGAATTCATCAGACAAACTAAATAATGTACCAGTGACCAATCCTGGCCGAATAGAGACATGTGACCTTTCAGACCAAAAAAAAAAAAAAGAAATTCAAAAATAGGTCCTGAAGAAGCTCAATGAAGAAGCTCAACAACACACAGGAGGAATTAAGAAGGTTGTCAGAAAAACTTTAACAAAGAGATTGAAACAACAATTTAAAAATTCAGAAAGAAATTCTGGAGCTTAAGAATTCAATTAACAAACTGAGAAATGTATCAGAGTCTCTCAATAGCAGGATTGACCAAGCAGAAGAAAGAATTAGTGAGATTCAATTCAGGCTATTTAAAAACACACAATCAGAAGAGAAAAAAAAATTTTTTTAAATGAAGCATGCCAATAAGACCTAGGAAATATCCTCAAGACAGCAAACCTAAGAGTTACTTACTGATCTTAAAGAGGAGATAGAGAAATATTTGTGGGTAGAATGTTTATTCAAAGAAATAATAACAAAGAACTTTGCAAACCTAAAGAAAGATGTAAATATTCAAGAACAAGAAGATCATAGAACACCAAGTAAATTTAACCCAAACAAGACAAGCTCAAGGCATTCAACAATCAAGCTGGCAAAGGTCATAGATAAAGAGAAGGTCTTAAGAGAAGCAAGAAAAAAGAAGAAAAATAAAAATAAAAAAATAAGGACCTTCAATACATTTGGCAGCAGAATTCTCAGTGGAACTCTTACAGGCCAGGAGAGAGCAAAATGACATATTCAAGGGCTGACAGAAAAAAATCTAAACTTAGAATATTATATCCTGCAAAAATATATTCTTTAAATATGAAGAAGAAATGAAGACTTTCCAAGACAGAAGCTGAAGGATTCATTAACACCAGACCTGTCCTACAAGAAAGTCTAAAAAGAGTTCTTCAGTCTCAAAGAAAAGGACATTGATAAACAATAAGAAATTATCTTCAGGTGTACAACTCACTGGTAAGAACACAAGTACAGAATACTACTGATATAATTGTGATATATAAGTGACTTACATCTTGAGTAGAAAGATTGAAAGACAAACTTCCCAAAAATAATTACAAGTTTTTGAGAGACAGATAGTATAATATAAAAATAGTATGATATAAAATATTATAATATAAAAAGGTATGGATGAAAACAACAAAAAAATGGAAAGCAGCGTAGATGGAGTTAAATGGTAGAATTTCTGTTATATTTCTCTTTGCTTGTCTGTTTGTAAGCAGAGTTGCCATGTTTAAAGTAATTAGTTATAAAATGCTTTTTGCAAGCCTCATGGAAATCTGAAATAAAAAAAAAAAATTTATAAGAGATAAACAAAAATTAAAAAGCAAGAAATTAAAACACACTACCAGAGAAAATCAGTTTTAACAAAGGAAGACAGGACCATATAACAACTAGAAATTAAATAACAACATGGTAAGAGTAAGTCCTTACTTAACAATAGTAACATTGAATGTGAATGAACTAAGCCCTCCAGTCAAAAGACATATAATGGCTGAATGGATTTTTAAAAAAAAAGAGAGGGAGGGCAACTGTATATTGTCTCCAAGAAACACACTTCACCTATTAAGACATACATAGACTGAACATTAAAGGGATAGAAAAAGATATATATATATATATATATATGTATATATATATTCCATGCAAATGGAAACCAAAAAGCTGGAGTAGGTATACTTCTATCAGATGAAAACTATAAAAAGAGACAAAGGTCATTATATAATGATAAAGGGGCCAATTCAGCAAGAGAATACAACAATTCTAAATTCAGGATGGCCATAAAGTTCATGTGCAATTTAAAATAATTACTATATACTCTGTATATGTATACTCCCATCATGTAGCACCCCAATATATAAAGCAAATATTATCAGAGCCAAAGAGATAGAGAGACCTTGAAACAATAATCACTAAAGACATCAACACTCTACTTTGAGCATTGGATGATCATCCAGACAGAAAATCAACAAAGAAACATCAGACTTAATCTGCTCTATAAGCCAAATGGACCTAATAAATATTTACAGAATATTTCATCCAACAGCTGCAGACTGCACGTTCTTCTCCTCAGCTCATGGATCATTCTCAAGGGAAGACCATATGTTAGGCCACAAACTAAAGTTGTAAAAAAAATTGAAGAAATTGAAAGCCTGACCACAATGAAATTTTAAAAAGTAATAAATAACAAGAACATTGGAAAATATACAAACACTTGGAAACCAAACAATATGTTTCTGAATGACCAGTGAGTCAATGAGGAGATTAAGTAAGAAATCTAAAAATTTCCCAGAACAAATGAAAAGGAAAACAAAACATTCCAAAACCTTTGGGACACAGTAAAAGCAGTAAAAGAGGAAAATTTATAACAATAAATATCTATATCAAAAAAGTAGAAAATGTTTCAAATAAACAATCTAACAATGCATCTCAAAGAACTAGAGAAACAAGAGCAGCCCAATCCCAAAATCAGTAGAATAAAAGAAATAATAAAGATCAGAGCAGAAATAAATGAAATTTAAAAATTAAAACATTTAATAAATGCAAATGAAACCAAAAAATACAAACTATCAATGAATCAAAAAGTTGGTTTTTTAAAAGATAAACAAAATTAACATACCATCACCCAGAGTGATAAAAAAAAAAAGAGACAGAAGATCCAAATGATAAAATCAGAGGTAAAAAGGAAGACATTGCAACTTATTCTGCAGAAATCCAAAGGCTCACTGGAGACTAGTATGAGTAATTATATGCCAATATTTTGGAAAACTTGAAAGAGATAGATAAATTCCTGGATACATACAACCTACCAAGATTCAATCAGGAAAAAATCTAAAATCTGAATAAACCAATAACAAGTTAACAAGATAGAAGTAGTAAAAAAAATTCTCCCATCAAAGAAAAGCCTAGGAATTGATGGCTTCATTACTGAATTCTACCAAGCATTCAAAGAAGAACTAATCCCAAGCCTAAACTATTCCAAAAAGTCAAGGAGAAAGAGATACTCTGAATTCATTCCATAAGGTCTGTATCTTCCTTATACTAAAACTATACAGATACAACAACAACAACAAACTATAGGCCAATATCTCTGATGAACACAAATGAAAAAAATCCTTAACAAAATACTAGCAAATTGAACTCAATAACACACTATAAAGATTATCCATCATGGTTAAGTGAGATTTATCCCAGGGATTCAAGGATGGTTCAATAGGCAAATCAACCAATGTGATACATCATATCAACAGAAGGAAGGACAAAAATCATGTGCTTATTTCAACTGATGCTGAAAAAACATTTGATAAAATTTAACATCTTTTCATGATAAAAAAAAAAGTCTCAAAACACTGGGTATAGATGAAAGACAACTCAGCATGATAAAAGATATATATCACAGCTTGTATACTACTGAATGGGGACAAACTGAAAGCCTTTACTCTAAGAACTGAAACAAGAGAAGGATACCCACTTTCACCATGATTATTCAACAAAATACTGAAAGTTCTAGCTAGAGCAATCAGACAAGAAAACAAAATACTGAAAGTTCTAGCTAGAGCAATCAGACAAGAAAACCCAAAGGGCATCCAAATTTGAAAGGAAGAAGCCAATTATCCTCGTTTGCAGACAATATGATCTTCTACCTAGAGAACCTAAACATTTCAACAAAAAATCTATTAGAACTGATAAGCAAACTCAGTAAAATTGTAGGACAGCAGCAAACTAAAAAAAAAAAAAAATCCCATTAATAATAGCTATAAATGAAATACCTAGGAATAAATTTTACCAAAATCTCATCACTCTCACATGTGAAATATGAAACACAACTATAGCTTAGGATGAAGTAGGGAAGGGGAGTGAGCGGGGAAGGGAGGGGAGTGGGTCGATAGAGGGAGCGTTAGTAGGGGGACCACACCTATGGAGCATATTGCAAGTACAAGTTGGATCTATCAGGTGTAGAACACAAATGTCTTAATACTTGGTATTAATAAGGGTAAATGAGGTGAAGGCTATGTTGATTGGTAGGATGTAAGCACTCCAATTTGTGCAAATAATCAACACATTGAATCCCATAGTGGCATAAATATATTTATGATCTATGTACAAATGACTTAATAAAAAAAGAAAAAAGAAAAGTCTTCTGTCATTCTAATGGCTCTGTCTTTGTAGATCAGATGGTGCTTATTCTTAGCTGCTTGCAAAATTTTCTCTTTCATTTAGACTTTGGATAGGTTCATTACAATGTGTCTTGGAGAGACTCTGAGTTGAGATGACTCCAGGTTTGATATCCATCTGAAAGGAGTGTGTTGAGATCCTTAGTAAAACTTTAGAAATTTTCATTTATGATAGTTTTCCATTCCTTTCAGACAATCATTTTCCCCTTCAGGAATCTCTATTATTCATATAGTCTTGCAGTTCTCTAAGTGCCTGCTCTGCATTCTGTCTCTTTTTTTCTGCCTTGAGCTCTTTATCCTCTAGCTCTGATGGTCTTTCTTCTCTATAGTCTCATCTATTTTTGATACTTTTTTTGCATCTTTACATTCTCTGTCTCCCTTCATTTCTCTAAGCTCCACTATATCCTTTCTATATTCTACATATCTCTAGTCTGACTTTTGGTTCCATCTATTCCTTTTATTTTTTTTTCATCCATACTTTAAATTCCCTTTCTGTCAAATCCATTAATTATTTACATGAGGAGTCTTCTGTAAAAGCTGCCTCATGGTCCCCTGGAGGATTTTCTCTATTTTGAGTTTTCATGGTACCTAAATTTTTCCTTTGGTTCCTCCTCATGTGTTTTCTTCCATCTCCTTGTGCTCCTTTTTCCTTCTTACTTTCTCCTTTGGTTCAAATTACATTGTCTCAGAGTTTAGGTGATGAAGAGGACTCTTGGTATGAGGCTAAAAGGAGGAGAAAGGTAAAGAGCAAGCAGGGAGAAACAAGAGCCAAAGAAAGAAAGATGAAAAGAGAAGGAAAGAGTAAAAGAAAATAAAAAGGAAAATATGGGAAAGGGTAGTAACAGAAAAAAATTTGAGGAACAAGAGAGGAGGTTAGGAAGAGAGGATGAGAGTGATGGCAGAAATGGAATTGATTGTAATGGTGCTAAGGCCACACATATAACTCAAGGATTTTGAGGGGCTGGGCTGGGTGGGTTCCTTGAAATCAGAAGCTCCTTACCAGCCTGAGTGAAGCCAAACTCTTCCTCTGCCAAAAATAGGAAGAGGAGAAAAAGAGCAAAAAAAAAGACAGGAAGGAAAAATTAAGTAGGTATGAAAATTAAATAGAAAAATTCTGTAGTGTGATCATGCCAAAACTTTCTTCCTAGGGCCAAAGGTAAAAAAATCTCAGAACCACCTTAAGCCAGACCATTATTGTGGCCTACCTGTCAGACTATAGTTCTGTCACCCCAGTTATCAGCAAAAAAAGACAAAAAAAAAAAAAAAAAAAAAAGAAAGAAAGAAAGAAAAGAAAAGCTTGGCATAGTGGCTCATGCCTATAGTCTTAGCATTTTTGGAGGCTGAAGTGGGTGATTACCTGAGCTCATAGGTTCAACACCAGCCTGAGCCAGAGGAGACCTCATCTCTAAAAATAGATGGGTGTTGTGGGTGCCAGTAGTCCTGTAGTCCCAGCTACTTGGGAGGCTGAGACAAAGAGAATCACTTGAGCCCAAGAGTTTGAGGTTGCTGTGAGCTATGATGCCATGACACTCTACCAAGGGCAACAAAGTGAGACTGTCAAAAAAAAAAAAAAGAAAGAAAAAGAAAGAAAGGCAGGGAGGCAGGCTTGGCACTCATAGCACAGTGTTTATGGCACAAGCCACATACACTGAGGCTGGAGGGTTTGAAACTGGCCCAGGCCAGCTAAATAACAATGACAACTGCATCAAAAAATAGCTAGGTGTTGTGGCAGGTGCTTATAGTCCTAGCTACTTGGGAGGCTGAGGCAAGAGAATCGCTGAAGCCCAAGAGTCTGAGGTTGCTAAAAGTTGTGACTCCAAGGCACTCTACTGAGGGCAACACGATGAGACTCTGTCTCAAATAATAATAATAATAAAAATAAGACTGGATCAAGGAAATTAAAAATACTGTTGTATCAAATAAAGGAGAGAAAGGAAAGTGGAATAAAGAAAGGAGAAAGACAAAAAATGGAGGGGATAACTTAGCTGTTGCAGAAATGATTTATGTGGGAAAGATGAGAAAGGTATAAGAGTCTCCACACAAAGAGAGAATGTAGAGGAGTGTAATGGAGAGAGAGAATAGATGAGGCTAAAGTACTGTAAATAAAACATACATCATCCCATGCTCTTGATGAAAGTAAAAATGGAAATGAAGAAGAAAACCAACCAAACAAATTAGCAAGAACCAAAACACATCAATACAAAATAACAGAAAGCTCTAATAACAGTGCATCTTACAAAGCTACATGTAAAATATACTAAGTGTAGAATATAAATTTCTTAACACAGTAACTAAGAAAATGCCATGAAGGCTATGTTAACCAGTTTGATGAAAATGTTTCAAATTGTATATAAAACCAGCACATTGTATTCCATGATTACATTGATGTACACAGCTATGATTTAATAAAAAAATACCAATATCATACTTTTAAGACTTGGAAAAGATAATTCTTCATTTTGTAGGAAACCAAAAGTATTTCAAGGCATTTTTTAGTAATAAAAACAAGGCTGGGGACATCACTCTACTAAACTTTAGGCTATCGTACATGGCCACAGTGATCAAAATACCATTGTATTGGCACAAAAACAGAGACATAGACATTTGGAACCAAAGAAAAAACCATGAGATGAAACTAGTATCTTATAGCCACCTGATCTTTGATAAACCAAACAAGAACATCCACTGGGGAAAAGAATCCCTATTCAATAAATGGTGCTGAAAGAAATGGATAACCACATGTAAAATGGACTTAAAGTGGACCTGCACCTTTCACCACTTACAAAAATTGATTCAAAATGGATAAAATACTTAAATCTAAGGCATGAAACAATAACAATCATCAAAGAAAGTGTAGGGAAAACAATTGGAAGATAGCAGGTTTCAGAAAGAGTTCATGAAGACTTCCATGGCAATTGCAACAATGACAAAAATAAATGAATGAGACTGAAAAGTTTCTGTACAGCTAAAAAGACAATAACCAAAACAAATAGACAACTTTTAGAATAGGAAAAGATATTTGCATATTATGAATCAGACAAAAGCTTGATAACTAGGAATTACACAGAACTCAATTTATCAACAAAAAAGAGCCAATAAGTCACCAGGTCACCAGGCAGAAGACATCAATACAACCTTCCCTAAAGAAGACTGATAAATGGCCAACAGATATATGAAAAAATGTTCATTGTCCCTAATCATTAGAGAAATGGAAATCAAAATCACTCTGAGATCTCACCTAACCCCAGTGAGAATGGCCCATCTCACAAAGTCTCAAAACTGCCGATTCTTTCATTGATGTTGAGAGAAGGGAACATTTTTGCACTGCTGGTGGGTCTGCAAACCAATAATAGCTTTGTGGAGGAAAATGTGGTGAATCCTCAAAGAACTCAAATTAGACCTCCATTTGATACTGCAATCCCATTACTAAGCATCTATCTAGAAGAAAAAAAAATCATTTTACCATAAGGACATTTGTACTAGACAGCCTAAATGCCCACCAACCCAGAAATGGATTAACAAGCTGTAGTATGTGTATACAATGGAGTACTATTCAGCCATTAAAACAGATAGAGACTTTACATCTTTTGTATTAACCTGGATGGAACTGCAATACACATTTCTTAGCAAAGCATCACAAGAATAGCGAAGCAAGAATCCAGTGTATTCAATTTTAATATGAAGGC
The DNA here is from genome assembly GCA_963575145.1 of Galago senegalensis. Lineage (NCBI taxonomy): Eukaryota > Metazoa > Chordata > Mammalia > Primates > Galagidae > Galago > Galago senegalensis. The sequence continues at coordinate 1,213 of CAUYTI010032596.1, read as the reverse complement.
AGTAGATAATCTAATACACGGTGGTAGGGGAATGAAGGGTAGGGGAGAGGGGTGGTGGGAAAGCAATGGGGGGGTCACAATGTATGGCAACACCTCTTGGGGGCAGGACACGATTATAAGAGAGACTTTACCTAACAAATGCAATCAGTGTAACCCAATTCTTTGTAAACTCAATGAATCTCAAACATTTTAAAAAAACCCCACAATGTGATATTGCCTAATTCCATTAGAATGGCTTTTATTAAAAAGTCCAAAAGCAATAGATGCTTGTGTAGATACAGGGAGAAAGGAAAGCTTAACACTATTGGTCAACCCCCAGTTAGTACAACCTCTATGGAAAACCATATGGAAATAGCTCAAACAACTGCTTGATCCAGCAATCCCAACAGTTCTTACTTACCCAAATAGAATCAAGTCACTTTATAAAAAGACACCTGCATTTAAATGTTTATGGCAGCAAAATTCACAACTGTAAATATGGGGTATCAACCCAAGTGCCCATCAATTCATGAGGGGATTAGAAAAATATAGAATATTATCCTGCCCAAGAGTCAGCAAAATAGCCTTTGAACCAAGTCCAACCTATTTTTGTAAATAAAGTCAACCCACACAAAAAATGTGATGTATGTGTGTGTGTATATATACATGTGTGTGTGTGTATCATATATATGTACTATAAAATACTATTCATATATCTATAGGCCGTACACCTATCTTCTTTGGTGAAATTTCATTTCAGGTCCTTTGCCCACCTTGCAACGGGATCACTTGGGTTTTTTTTTTTTTAATGTGTTAATAAGTTTGAGTTCTCTATGGATTCTGGTTATTAAGCCTTTGTCAGAGACATAGCTTGCGAATATTTTCTCCCACTCTGAGGGCTGTCTGCATGCCCTACTTACTGTGCTCTTGGCTGTGCAGAAGCTCTTTAGTTTAATCAGGTACCAATAGTGTATTTTTGATGTTGCTTCTATTGCCCGTGGGGTCCGTCTCATAAAAAATTCGCCCAGGCCGATTTCTTCAAGCGTTTTCCCTGCACTTTCTTCAAGTATTTTTATGGTTTCGTGTCTTAAGTTTAAGTCCTTAATCCAGTGAGAGTCTATCTTAGTTAATGGTGAAAGGTGTGGATCCAGTTTCAGTCTTCTACAGGTCCCCAGCCAGTTCATCCAGCACCATTTGTTAAATAGGGAATCTTTTCCCCATTCAATGTTTTTTA
>CAUYTI010032594.1:0-29388 GCA_963575145.1 Galago senegalensis | reverse complement strand
TTTTTTTTTTTTTGTTGTTGCAGTTGTTTAGGTGATCTGGGCCCTTGGTGTATGTAGCTGGTGCCATAACCACTGTGCTACAGGCACTGAGACATACTGTTTTTAAAAACCTTGACCCACAAGAATCACCACCTCAATGTTATGATTCTGTAAAGGAATTAAACAAAATCCTTGTAATTAAATCTATAGTCATCTCTGCTCTAAGGAAACGCTAGATTCCTTACCAATTTTATTATTCCCCCCCCCCATTTTATCTCTATAAAAGCATTTCCCCATTTGATTTTAAAAAACCGGCTCAGCGCCTATGGCTCAACCGGCTAAGGTGCCAGCCACATACACCTGAGCTGGCGGGTTCGAATCCAGCCCAGAACCGCCAAACAATGACGGCTGCAACAACAACAACAAAAAAACCCAGCCGGGCGTTGTGGCCAGTGCCTGTAGTCCCAGCTACTTGGGAGGTGGAGGCAGGAGAATCGCTTAAGCCCAGGAGTTGGAGGTTTCTGTGAGCTGTGAGGCCCATGGTTCTCTACCCAAGGTGACAGCTTGAGGCTGTCTCAAAAAACAAAACAAAACAAAAAAAACCCACCTAAAACAGCAACAAAGATGAACCAAGTAAAAAATTATGGACCCTAACCTAGGATCTATCTCACTTGTGTGATTCAAGGCAATTTACAAAAAACTTTGAATGGGGCCAGGCACAGTGGCCACAGGCACTGCAACCCCTAGTACTTTGGGAAGCCAATGAGGGAGGATCACTTGAGCCCAACAGTTTGAGGATCAGCCTTGGCAATAGGAAGACTCTGTCTGTACCCTCCACCCAAAAAAATTAGCTGGGCTTGATGGTTCACACATGTAGTCCCAGCTATTTGGGAGGCTGAGGCAGGACTGCCTGAGCCCATGAACTGGAAGCTGCATGAGCCATGATGACCCCACTGCACTCTAGCCTAGGCAACAGAGAGACCCTGTCTCTAATGAAACAAAATAGGGCTAAAAATACCTTCACTTCCTATCTTCCTTATGTATATTATGGTACGCTTTTGAAATTGGTGTTTAACTTAAAGGCTTAAAACTTCATTTCCATACTTTTTAAATTGAGACAGCCTCACTATGTCACCCTGGGTTGAGTGCCCTGGCGTCACAGCAACCTCAAACTCTTGGGATTAAGTGATTTTCTTGCCTCAGACTCCCAAATAGCTAAGACTACATACAGGTGCCCACCACAACACCTGGCTACTTTTTTTTTTTTTTTGTAGTTATTGTTTGCTAGTCCTGGGCTGTGTTCCAACCTGCCATCCCCGGTGTATGTGGCTGGTGCCCTAGTCACTGAGCTACAGGTGCCAAGCCAATTTCCATACTTTTAGATGAATTAACTTTATATGAAAAGTTTTAAGTATATGGCAAAAATTATGTGATGAAGTCAATGTATATAGGTAAACAAACTTCATATCCTAGTAAGGAACTAAGGAATCCAAAACATTTTGTGATACTATAAAAGTTATTTATTCACTATACACAGAACATGTGCCCTATAAATGTACATGTAAATCACTAAAAATTATAATCTGGTGAACATTTTCTCAATTACACAACATACTAAATCAGTTGGGACAACAGCTCTCTGTCTGCCTCAAAATAATCTAATTATAGCACCCAGTGTCTCCTTGATATCTAATGCAAAGTTAAATATTTTGGGGATTAGTTCCTAATATGTGTTTCATGAGGCAGAGTTAGCAGTTTAATATAACTCTAGTATATTACAGTCACTGCACAATAAACCAGTTTATTACAGATTAAAACATTTTTCATTATTTATAATAATGGGATGCAAACAAACACTGGATACTTTTTTAAATGGCAGATAACCACAAAATTACTTATTTTTGATAGTATACTGGGTTTTATAATTACAAGATATGACCGGTATAAAATATTTTTATGACTAATACACCTCAAACAAAACAATGAGGCCATACTATAATGATTCACTAGATTGTGCTCAGTAGACATTTATCAAATAAGGGAATTATCTGTTTTTCTCCCCAATTATCCAGTACAATGTTTTGCCCACAGTAAGGGCTCAATAAATATTTGCTGAACATACTGATTAGAAATTGAGAAGAGATGGGCCCTCTTAGCTGGATGTCAAGTATAATCGGAATTTACCCGGGGAAGAGTAGTTAAGGAAGATGTAAACTGTATGTGGTGTATAAGTAAACTCAGATGCCAACGAAGCAAATGATTAAGTGAAAACACTGGCACCGAAATAAACAAAGGCAAGATTTGCCAATAATGGTGAAAATAGAACTGACTTTTAAGAAACTAAGAAAGTTTATATTGGAACATACCTTTTCCCCACCCAATTCGGTTTGAGACAGACCAATAGAGGCACTGTAAGAGACTATGGCTGTCTTCCTTGATATCCAGACATCCTAGTTTCCAATAATTTATTTTGGACCTGTTACCCATGAATCAATATAAATCTATTCATATTTAGGGATTAGTTTCCACAAGTACAAAGTTGAATTTCCTTTTATTTGTCCTAAAATGCTTACTTTCAAACTTGAAGGGACTTCAATTATTCCATGTAGTTTTCGATAACATTCTTTTATCTTTTCAGACCAGAGTCAAAATATTCATACAGTATTCATACTGCAGCACCTTCCACCCACCCTTTGGTCGCTTGAACTGCCCTTCTTTGGTTCTTTATCCGCTTTCAGATCTTTCTTGAAGTGTAGTAAGCAGAACTGTACTGGGTATTCCAGCTGCAGTTTGGTCTTAAATAAAAGAAGGATGTTTGTCAGTTTGGTTTTCTTTATTCTTCTCTCTGGTATACAGGATTTTGTTAGTTGAACTGGATGTAGCAGCTTACTGGGCCAAATTTTCAAGAGAATAATACAATAGTTCCCAGGTCTTTTCCCTGGGTTGTAACTTAACAGCGCATACTGTATGTAGCACCTTTCCTCTCTCACTGAAGCATTATCTCTCATTTTTCTTCTTGCTTACTTGGCTTCAAAAAAAAAAAAATGCAGAGATCTTAAGTAAAAGGAGAGGTGAAGTCTCAGCCCTCACTTGAGTGTTGATATGATTATTCTATTTAATATTGAGCCCAGTGCCAGACACACAGAAGGTATTCAGTAAGTGCAGAACTCAACTATGTAACCTGAAATTAACTTAAAACACCATGTAAAGATCCTCATCAATTATCAGTAGGATCCTAACCACCACGGGTTCAACTATAAACTATAAACCTTTTGAAGCTGTTAGGTATGTCAATTTAGAAACATATAAAGTTCTCAAGAATCATATACTCAGAGTCTAAAAATAATCTGACTAAACTAAAAAAACAAAAACATCAGGCTTTCTAGTTCTACACAGAGAGAGACTAAGAACAATTTCAATGGGCTATCTCCTCGACCTACTTCTCTCAAATTACAGTTTGGAAAAAACAACAAAAACCTAAAAACACACATGCAAAAACCTAAGGACCAGGCCTGGGCTCAAATCCTGCCTCTGCCTTTTATAATCTTTTCTTGGTGCCTTAGTTTATCTGGAATATAGGGGAAATAAAAGTCTTTCTCATGTTTTGTGAAGAGTAAATGAGTTAACAACACAAAGCCTTTTGAAGTATCTGGCACATCATAATAAATTATGAGCTATAATTGTCATAAAGTAGCTAGAATTCAAACCACAAAACACCTACCCTACTTCCCCAATGTGGTTATCACTCAGTATTAAATGCTCACCAACATTCAAAGAAAAAGAATTTAAATCACGCCATAGACAGAAAGCGCAATGTATTTTGTTTAGAAAGTGGAAGAGCAGAATTATTGATCCGCCCAATAATGAAGTATAAACTTCTAATTAGCTAAACCAAACTTCATCTTAATATATATCTTAATACTACCAAATAACCTCTTTATAAGTTATTTAACCCAAGAGGCTTAATAAGCAATCATGAAACAACTTTGACATTACATACTGAATTAAGTACTATGAAAAGATGTAGCTTTCTGGCAAGTTCTATCATCTCCAAAGTAAATGTTAGTTGTGCCTAGTGCAACACTGATTAAAAATATCCCTAAATCTACAAAGGACTATTTCCACTGTTATTTTAGAATCATATTTAATACTATAATAATTCCAGTTAATCATTATTTCCTTCATTTTGTTTTTATTATAGCATGTTTGCTTAATTTACAGCAAGCAGAAAATAAGCTGGGTCTTGTTTTGATCCAAACATTGATGTTTTAAAGGTTGTACACAATATTTGTTAAAAAGAACATATAAAAATACCTTTTTAGAAGCTTCTATAAGAAAGAAAATACAAAGTTTAACCCCACAACTTTCCTCTTTGCTAGAACTGCAAACTACTGCTACAGTTTTAAATAGACTTTTTGTTGTTTAAACTATACATCCAGGAAAATCTAAAAAAATTAAAGAAACGTGCATATAAATGATTGCATAGCAGAACATGAACATTAACTGCAAACAGTAAAGAAATGAAGTTAGAAATACTATCAAATATACAAAGGTTCTAGAATCAATCCTTTAAACACATTCCACAGATAGTATTTAAAAACCGTCTTTTTGTTCTTTACAGGCAAAGCCTAGATTACTGAAACCAAAATTGAAAAAAAGTAATCCTCTAAAAGGAATCATTTTCCCCAATAATTCTCACTTATATCTGCAAATAAGCAATCTGAGATCTTTAAAGATGCTACCTTTTTATTCTGAAATGAGATTGGACATGTCAAGTCACTTTTGCCTCCGAAATGATCTTTCAGAGAAATGCTAGAAATTATGAATGGGAAGGGTATTACTTCTTCATTTTTAGCTGGGTACTACACATTAATAATCAAAAACTTAAGAGATGTGACTCTTTCTTAAAATGGACTAACCTTTTTTGCAAAACTACTTTAAATTTCATGGCACCACAGAATTACCTAGAATGACAATGCTGTCTTTCAACTTGCCTCATATTAAATAAAATGAGATGTGAAGAGCAAGCCTCCCTCATAAAGAAGCAGGCAAATTTTGATACAAATGCACATGTCAAGTGCTATAAGCATCAAAATTCATTTCTTTTACACTATGTGCACGCACACACACACACAACCTACTACAAAACAATTTACTTGCTTCTAACAGCAGTAAGAAAACTAATCAATAGTATGGTCAACAATATTCCTTAAATTTTAGCGTAACTATGTAAGAATATCCTTTTCCCCTTAAGATTATTCCTGCCATCATTGACCTGCTCAAATTTTAAGGTGAGTTTTTCTGATGTTTTGTATGTTCTAAATCTTCCTAGAAACCAGAAAAAAAGCAGTGAAGGCTCCATGTTTCAGTCAAAAACTCAATCTCCTTGAAAATACTACATAACCCAGTTGGCATCATTCCCAAGAGAGAAGGGTTAACAAAAGAACTTTTCCAAACTGCATCATAAACTATTATCAGGGGCCTAAACATCTCGCAAAGACATAAAGGTCCACCCTGAACCTAAATGTGTCTGAGCAGTCAGTGTTGTACTGTGGCTACAACTTCACTTTTGTATCATTCTACCTTATTAGCAAGCTACATTTCTAGGTTAACAGTTCTACCAAATATGAATATGAAAGTTTATTTTTAATAAGACAATGTTGCAAATTATGGTCAACCAACATCTTTTCACCAAATACTTCAAGCATAAAAAATGAGAATCTTTACAAAAATATACAGAGACACCACAAATTGGTAGCTGCCCATAACATTAAACAAACTGGACTCTTAAGAGTGGCTTCTCAACAGCATATTTTAATTATAACCATTGCCTGGTACAGGGAAAACTAACAAGTGTCTTTTAAGCATCATTGCAACATTGTATTCCTGATAATTTAAGTAAACCAAACTATGAGTAAATGAATGATACATGCCTAAAAATTATCATGGTTTGAACTATCAGTGGCCACTGGACTTAGGACTAGTCCAAGACCTTGATCTAGATTTTGACCTAGACCTAGACTGTGATCTTGACTGAGATTTGGATCTAGGTGGTTCTTTTTTCCTTGATTCCTTTTCATATCTTGAGCCAGACTTATAATGTGTTTTGGAATCTGTTTTAGAGGTGCCTCTAGTTTTGGTGTGAGATGCAGACCTAGAACGTGATTTAGCCTTCATTTCTTTCTTGGGCTGGGACTTGGACCGTGATCTTGAATTGGATTTAGATCTTGAAAAAGATCGATTTCGGTGTTTGAATCTTTTAAAACAGAGGAGAGATATAATTAGAGTAAAAATTAGATTCTATAGTAATCAAATCTGTTATTTTTAGAGCAAAAGTTCACTCTGAAATTGAAAAATGTATGAGTCTTTTTTTTCAAAGCAAAATTATTTACCTATCATTGTCGGAATGGCTTCTGCTACGCCGTGGTCTTCCAGTCGGTCTACTGCTAAAAAGCACATCAGAAAAAGCAAAGTGACAAATGTCTATTTATAAAGAGCCAAAGTTTCTAATTAAACATGAACTATAAAACTTTTAAAAACAAAACACTATTTTTAGTATCAATGAAGCATTCGATGTATATAATTAAAAATAAAACCAAAAAGGAAAAAAATTAAATGCTAATACAGTTTTTAAAAAGAAATCATGGTGTTACACATCACACTTACTTTCTAGGACTATAGGATCTTCTATAGTTGTAATCAAAAGACCGACTTCTTGATCTCCTTCTTTCATAACTTCGGCTTCTAGAACGTCTATATCTGTCATAATCATCATAGCGTGAAGAACTGTACACATTTCTTCCTTCCTTGGCTTTCATCTGATTTGGTGCTAGGAAATACACAAAACAAATATTTAGAAATATTAAAAACTTAGTACTGAAACCCTCAATTAAAAAAAAAATTTCTGGCTGGGTATGGTGGCTCATGCCTGTAATCTTAGAACACTGGGAGGCCCAGGTGGGTGGATCAACTGAGCTCACAAGTTCAAGACCAGTCTGAGCAAGAGATCCCATCTCTACTAAAAATAGAAAAATTAGCCAAACATTGCTGCAGCTCCTGTAGCCCCAGCTACTGGCAAGGCTGAGGCAGGAGGGTCACTTGAGCCCAAGAGTCTGAGACTACTGTTGGGAGTTATGCTGACAACACTGCACCCTACCCAGGGCAACTGACTGAGACTCTGCCTCAAAAAAATTCCTGCACCTCCTTCTCTTAAACACCAAGGGAAGTGTGTGTTTTGGATTCTGTTTTTGATTTCTCTAGTTTTGGTGTGACATGCAGACCTACAACATGATTTAGTCTTCATTTCTTTCTTGGGCTAGGTCAAGGCTGACTGTGAATATTAATCTTGGAAAAGCTTATGTATTTACTCTCAAGAATGTCTATCAAAACACTGTATTATTGGCTCATGTGTATAACCCCAGTGCTTTAGGAAGCTGAAGATTGCTTGAGCCTAGGAGTCTGAGGTTTCACTGAACTATGACTGCTCCACTGCACTATGTAGCCTGGGCAGCAAAGAACTCACTTCCAAAAAGAAAGAAAAAGACAACTACCTTCACATTAGTAATCTATACCACAAAAGGATTTTTAAAATTCCAAATTAAAATATAAAGGCACTGTTTTACAAATGGAACTTTATGCTGGAAGTGAGCACAACCTAAAAGTTGTATCCTCATATTAATTTGAAATAAGAAACAAATTTATAAATAATAAATTACCAAAAAAATTATAAACCATTTTCCTTTTCAAAACAACCAAACAAAAAAACCCCAAAAAATGGCTTTTGAACCACACACTCGTTTGTAATTATCCTGCCAAGACTTCCATTTTATTAGAAAAACAATTAACAATAACAAGATACTTACCGGAGGCATATAAACAATGTGCAGTGTCAAAATGTATTAATATATAATTACAGCTCTGACACCCTAACCAAAAAAAAAATGTAGAAGAGGCCGAACACCTGTAGCACAGTGGTTACGGTGCCAGACACATATACAGAGGCTGGCAGGTCTGAACGAGGCCTGGGCCAGCTGAACGATGACAACTGCAACAAAAAATAGCTGGGCACTGTGGCGGGCGTCTGTAGTTTCAACTACTTGGGAGGCTGAAGCAAGAGAAAGCCTAAGAGTTTGAGGTTGCTGTGAGCTGTGACGTCACAGGACCCTACTAAGAGCGACATAGTGAGACTATGTCTCAAAAAAATAAAAAAAAAGTGAAAGAGCTAACACTGAATGTCTCATACATACCCACACCCCTGGGCAGTCCTCAATTTTTCTATTATCTCATGCAATACTACAAAGCAGATACTTTATGTATGGATCTAAGTACAGAGAAGTAACAAAATGAATACCCAGGAACCTATTACCGAACTCAAGAACTAGAGGATTACTGATAGATTGTATCTACCTGAGTTTTCCTCCTCTACAGCAGCTACTTCAATCTCTCTTAGTATCTTGTCCAAGACAACGTAATTATAAGATTCTATTCCATTCTATTCATAGTCCTACATTATCTGCATGTAGCTAACAGCTGGCCTATGCCTGTATAATCAACTTCCTGAAGAATTCAAACATATTTCAGGCATTCTGATCTCCACATCTTAGCTACACTTACTCTGAAACTTTGTAATCCACTTGAAAAATATGAAATATTCAAGATACTCTATTTTCTTAAAAAAGTCTTTTGGATTTTGAACAGATGTACAAATTGCTTTAATAAAAAAAAATCTCAAGAACAGTGTCTAAAAATAATACATTTATATGTTAGGCATTTGGGTACTTACTCTTCCGATCTCCCTGTGCAAACTGTATTTCAATTTGACGTCCACAAATCCATTTTCTGTCCAAATTATGCAAAGCATCTTCAGCATCACGAACATCCTCAAATGTGCTAAATGTTAAGGGGCTTGGGAAGTTTTGTAAACTTTGATAATGAATGAAAGTTCAGGTGGTAAGTCTGAAAAAATTAATAATCTCCCAATATTGTTTTAGAAGTATCAGTTAGATCCCACTTACTAATTGGCTGATGCAGCCATTAACACTTCATAGTATAAACACGTGGGATTTTCTAAAGCATGTTTCTGAAAATACATGTGAATATACACTGTAATGTTATTATTGAAATAACATGTTATAGCTGAATTACCAACATGTCCTATCAAAAAGTTTTTAATTGTAAGAATTAACTTCATAAAAAAACCCACAAAGGTCAGTTCTATGCTGTATGCTAAAACAGAAATTTCTTAAAACCAAAATACTGTTTTCCATACTTATTTGTTTCAAATGAAAAAAAGGAAATGCCAATAGTTCTTGTGTGAGCAAGCAGAATATGTCTTACCTTACAAGAGATGAAAGCATTAACTTCATATTTTGCTGTTTTTTTACAGCGATACCTAATGCTATTAATTTACGTAGTTGTCTTCCTTGCACTGCACAGGAAAGACTGGTACTCTAGCCATTTGTGGGTATCAAGACAGAGTCAGGCAATACTAGAGACAATCAGTATAATAAGCATAACATGCTACCAAGAAGTAACAAACCATGATTAAGGACTCTTAGACTGGAAAGCCCTAACGGCAATACTAAACATACAGCTTCCAGCAAAGAAGTGGTTTAGGACTGTTTTCCAATTCAAGAATTTCAAAATAATATTTACTAGTGATAAGCAGAACTGCTAGTACTCATTTTTGATCTGAGATGCTAAGATGCATAGTCCTCCCACCTCTTGTCAGCAATAATGTGAGAACTCCTGGCTTTACATAGTTACTTTGTTCAAACCTAGCTCCTCTCCTTAACCACCTCTCTACCATTCTCACAGAAGGAAAGGATATATTCAAGGTAATGCTTAATATAAAAGGTTTGGAGAGGGAGCCAGGTTAGGTTCAGGCACAGATTTCCATTCTATCCTTAAAAAAAGTCCCACTATTCTAAATTATACATTTCTATTGGTTACATTTCAAACAGAACACCAGGGTGCAGACTTGGAAAGCTGATTATAAAATATCCCTGAAGTGACATACTCCTTTTAAGACTGATACTAGTGTTCTTTTATTCCAGAGACTAAATGGTCTGCCTCACTAGACTTCCCACTTTTTGTTCTGAAAAGAATTAAAAGACTGCAGCAGGTTTCTAGCTCTCTCTTACTGAGGCCATTATGTGTAGGTAAAATGGAAGAAGAGGTTTTCCCAAGTCAAGAATAACTGGATTTTCTTTTTTTTTTTTTTTTTTGAGACAGAGCCTCAAGCTATCCCCCTGGGTAGAGTGCTGTGGCCTCACAGCTCACAGCAACCTCCAACTCCTGGGCTCAAGCGAGTCTCCTGCCTCAGCCTCCCAAGTAGCTGGGACCACAGGCGCCCACCACAATGCCCGGCCATTTTTTGGTTGCAGCCGTCATTGTTGTTTGGCAGGTCTGGGCTGGATTTGAACCCGCCACCTTAGGTGTATGTGGATGGCACCTTAGCTACTTGAGCCACAGGCGCTGAGCCCATCTCAAAATTCTTAATCGCACCTGAAAAGTACTCTTTTCTGTGTAAGGTAACATATTCACAGGGTCCAAGGATTAAGATGTGGATTTCTTTAGGGCCCTGATTAGACACCCACAGGGCATAATTTAACTGCCTTACAAATAGCTGATTCTGGTGAAAGAAATAAAAGCGATTAACCAGATGATTGCTTTCCATGTGGTATATTATTATGTCATTTGTATGGCTTATTTAAAATGAGGTTAAGAAGTACTTTATATTTATTTTGCTTTTTTCAAAGTAGACTGCCTGATAGCACGAATGTGAATGGATTTAGTGATTAAAGGAGTTGCCGCTGCTTCTAGGAGCCAAATTCCACCATTCTCTGGAGGAAAGAAGCCTCTCCAAGTATGTGAGCAATATCATTTCCCGGTTTCAGGATGATTCAGTCAATTATTTTCTGATGCTTTCGTTATGTCTTTTTCTATGATGACTAAAACAAATTCTTAGGATAAACATTTAAGATTTGAAGAATGGAACTAGCAAAATTGAAGATAATTATTATGTGAAAATTTGCCACTGCTTGAGTTAGTTTTATTATTTATTTATTTATTTTTTGGCTGGGGCCCGGTTTGAACCCGCCACCTCTGGTATATGGGGCCAGCACCCTACTCCTTTGAGCCACAGGCACCATCTGAGTTAGTTTTATTTTTTTAAAAAAACTTATTGTCTTATTAGTGTTATTTGAAAAAATTATCTATACATCTACATAAAATATAAAAAGAGAAAAATAGAGAAAGAAGAAAATATCAATGTTTAACCTTTTAGGGGATTTACATAGTAGGTACCCCAATGTAAACTGCATATATAATTTCGTATTTTGCTTTTTTTTTGAGATGGAGTCTTACTTTGTGGCGCTCAGGAGAGTGGCATGGCATCACAGCTGATAGCAACCTCAATCTCTTGGGCTCAAGTGCCCACCACAACACCCCGCTATTTTTAGCGATGTGGTCTTGCTCTTGCTCAGGCTGGTCTCAAACTCCTGAGCTCAATCAGTCCACCCACCTTGGCCTCCCATAGTGCTAGGATTACAGGTATAAGCCACTGCACCTGGCTCTGCTTTTTTAATATGTATAATGTGAAGCATAAACATTTGATATTATTAAAAATTTGAAAATAATTTTAATGGTTGATAGTCAGAGGAAGTTTGAAAGATCATAAACTTCCAAACTTCCTTTAAAGTGTATTTTATGATTATTTTTAAATTGTATTTATTTATTTTTTAAAGAGAGGGTCTTGCTCTGTCACTCAGGCTGGAGGCAATGGTGTAATCACAAGTCACTGTAACCTTAAGCACCTGGGCTCACATTATCCTCCTGCTTCAGCCTCCCAAAGTGCTGAGATTACAGATATGAATCACTGTACCCTGGCTATTGTGTTTATTTAAAATGGAATCCCATTTAAATGGGTTCTTTTGAATTTAATTATTTTGTACATACCAATGTGCTAGGCACAAGGCTAAATGTAAAAGACCCAGCAATAAATGAGAAGATTTCTCTCAAGGAGGCTCTAGTCTTATAAGCAAGATTTATAATTCCAACAGTGTTAAATTCAACTACAGAAATAGGTACAAAATATATGGACATTCAAAGAAGAAGGAATGGTTAAATGTAGGGTTAGAGAAGTCTTCAGTGAGGAATGACATCTGTATTCTTTAGAAGAATGTACGGAATTTTGACAGGCAAAGAAGGTGGAGAGGGTATCAAGTATGGATAATTAAATTTTTATATTTAAACCAAAATTAAATTATTGTGGAAAGCCAATATTACATTTTGTGTTAGCCAGATGGAAAGAGAATCTTGGTTTTTAGTATTAGGATTTTTATGTATTTTTTTCAACCTTCATAATTCACTGTTGGGTATTTCATTAATTAATTAAGGGCATATTTAAACTTACTTTTCCCACCACAGAATTGGGTAAGTATTTAATATCAAATTTAATTTGGAAGTATATAAAAGTGATATGTATCTTCTTGCTGTTTTTATTGTTTTTAAATACTTGAATACCTACTGCTTGCCAGTGGTCAGGATAAATGTTTAAACAACTCATGCCACTTAATTCTGACAGCATGGCTTTGATTTAGGTACTATGACTCACCTGTTTCCAGGTATGAAAGAATTGAGGCTCTTGGAGATGAAGTATTTTGCCAGATTTCGAACTCCAGTTTTGACTTTAAGACCTGTGCTCCTTAGTTTGTGTTGAGCCGTCTTTCTCATGTGAAGGAGTTAATGCTTTGAGGTTCTTATGGTCTCTTGTGGGATGAGTTAAATCTGAATTCCTTGGTAATTTGAGTCAAAGAAGCCCTCAGTGTTACTCAAAATATCAAGCACAGTATTACAACATTTCTGCCCGATTGTTTGGTTATCATAATATTGAAGTTTCAGTATTTTCCTGGTTCTTGACATAATGACTGCTATAGTGACCTTGTTCTGCCCAAATATTACCTACCTTTAAGTCCTGGTGCCTTTTTCTCTCTACTAGGAAGGTTCAGTTAGTGGTAGAGTTAAGTATGCTTGTTAGAGCTTGTTCCTGAAGGAAAAATTTGTTCCAGCTGTCCAGATTATGGTCCCTTAGACTCTCTCCACAAAGTGTCAAAATACCAAATTACTAGATGCTATTTTTCCAGTGGTGTAAAATGAGCTAGAAATGAGACATAAACTCTGTTTAAAAAAATGAGACTTATTAATGCTAAAAATACCATCATTACAAATGCTAGCAATAGATAAATGCATGTAGGAGATGAGAACATAACAAGTTGTTCAGCCTCTCTGATTATCAAGGAAATGCAAGTTAACATAGTGATATACTTTATGTCAAATCTGAGGTAAAAGGTAATGTTAAAAGTATCATTCACTTGGAACTGGACATGATGCATTGTAAACTGGTACGTGACTTGAAACATGATTGATAGTGTGGATTGAACTATATTCTTTTTTCAGTTATTTGATCCAGGCAATCTCAGACCTGGTAAAATGTACTAAGTTATCCAAAATGTAGAAAAAAATAAATAAAAAAGGTATTTTTGAAATGCTTTTTAAAAAATAGCCAAAAAATTGAAAGAAACGCAGCAATTGAAAAACACAAGGTAAATTGTTGCACAACCCCTAGAATGAAGTATGGTACAGACATAAAGTGATAATTTTAAGGAATAACATTGAAATAACTTATAATAAAAGATGAAAAAGACAGTATGAGAATATGTCCAACTTTTCCCATAAAGGGCCAGGCGAGTAAATATTTTTGATGAGTAAATATTCATGCATTGTGTGGTTTCTGTTGCCTGTTGTAATGGGAACACAGCCATAGACAGTTTGTAAACAAGTGAGGGTGACGGTTTGCAGAAACAGGACTGTGAGCCTTAGTTTGCTGATTCCTGGCTTAGGAATGCATAAACTATAAATTATCTTTCTTCTGAATTGTAGAGTAGAATCCTATTGGAACTAGACGAGAAAGGTCACTGCTATTCTAATATTATGCTTGTGACGTTAGAAGACTATCTGTAGCTACTAAAACATTTTCTGAGGAATAATAATTGTGATTATGGCAACTACAGCTATACCTATTTAGCTTTCTAAAGTTTCTATTTTTATTCCCTGAAGTTAGATGATGTCAAGATATGCTGAGGTCATGACTTGACAAATAGAATAAAGAAAATCTTTAATGTGTGCTGAACACACGTCATTTTGCTCTTTTAATCTGCATTATATGTATATTTTTTCTATTTAAATGATTATTGTTTAATTTTATCATTTTCACCTTTTAACTATTTTTTAGAAAGCATTTAAGACAATGGCATATTAAAGTTAATGCTGTGTTGAATTTGTATTCTCTCACTGATATGGTCAATTAGCGTGATGAAGCTCAGTCTGGAATGTAATTTCTGTGCTTGCTGTCAATATGACAAAAGCAATTTATATTCGCTAACATTTAAGAAGTAAGGTTTAAATGCTGATGAATGATTTCCTGGCTTTATTAATTTAAAATTTTCTTGAGACACACAGATATCATTTATTCCATAATGGCTAAAGTTGCTGTGATTTTCATGTCTTTGCATATTTTTTTGGCAATCAGATAGAACATTTACAAACACAGAAACATATACCGAGGGTGCCAACACAGGTACACTTCTTTTAAGAAGGGAAAAAATGGTATTTGCATTGGAATACTCAATATATATCCATAACAAAAAAGATGAATACAAGTCACCCTGAGTGCCTCTTGTAATTGCAGAAGTCAAATGTCACTTGAGTGTTATAAGTTTAATAATTTTAATTTTTCCTTTCTTAAAACATTGAATTTTTTGGCACCCTCCATACACACACACACACACACACACACACACACGTATTATGTACACATACATATGTATGTACGTATATATATGTCACTTCCTCGCTTGAAGCCCTGGTGTCTTCTCAGTATCTTTAAGACAAGGTTCAAATTCCTTAACTTTTACTAGACTGTAGCAGTTTGGGCCTTATCTACTCATACTCTGGATTTCACCCTCTTCTAAATGCTAACTCTTGCCTGTGGGCCTATGGAAAACAGGTTGTTTCCCGGCTGAAGCAATTTTCTCTCTTCCCTTTTCTACCTGCTAACTCCTCATCATTTAGAACTTCCTTTAAAGGTTGCCTTTTTCATTTTTCTTTTTTTTCCTGTAAAGATTCCTAAATTCCCTAGAGTAGGCCGGGCACACGTGCTATAAAGTTGCTCTGTCAAAGACTTATTCCCACTATTGTTTATTTGAGAGAATGCCTTCCCCAGCAGAGTGCTAGGTGGGCAGGGATTATCTGTCTGGCTTACCTTTTTATTTGTGTCTCAAGCACAGAAGAAGGGGCTTCATAAGTATTTCTTACATAGATTTTACTGAGAAAAATTTTAGCTTTATTGCATTCATTCACTCATTGCTCATCTCTAAAAGCATGAGGTATATTTATACTGATTCTTTTTATTTTTTTTTTGCATTAAAGCAGGAGTGGACTTCTGAATCATGGGCAATCCATAATTCCCACCCACCAGTGTAAGTCACCTCTCTTCACATTTGAACTGTTTAATGGCTATTTATAATACACTGACAAGTTAAATAAGGAAACAAAATTATACATGAAGCTATGATTGTATGTCACGGAAGTCTATATGCATATGGATGGCCTGAAAATTACTATGGCAAAATTAAACTAGCTTTTGTGATAGATAATATTTTCCTTATTTTATATTTTCTGGAACGTTATTTTTATATTTCCCTGGAAAAGTTACAATTTTTTTTTGATTTACCAAATTTAACTAAATGTATTTATTAACAAAACATTTGAAATGTTTTCCCTTTTGTAATGGTTTAGCCAAATGAATTTAATGATGACTCTGTGCTTTAATTTAGAGGAATATGGCAATTTTGCCAATCTTATTAAAATTATTTTATTTTTTGTTCTAGAAAACATTAATTTATGTTTCACATCTTATTTTTGTCTTTTAAGATTTGGAATGATAGGATTTTTATATTCTTTCAAATATTTTAGATTATAGGATTTCTTGGAAAATAAAAATTATAAACTCAGTAATTTACTAGGCTGAACCACAGAGCACTGATGTTTCTAGAGACTAAAAATTAACAAACACTAACAATTTTATGTGGTTCTGTGTAATAGATACCTGTATTTTCATCTAGACATAAAGAGTAGAGTGTAACAATGGCTGGAAATTGTGCTGGAAAATGTTTAACAACTAGTTTTCAGAAAGTGTATTATAACCTAATTATAAATTTTACTCGTTCATTATAAATGAATTGAAGTTTGCATTACATTGGTTATAACTTTGAGTGATAAAACAATTATAGTAAATAATTTATAAATACTAATGTTGTTATAAACCCATTAATGTAAATTTCATAAAGCCAACAGATTGTCCTAGAATGCTACCTTTGTTTTTTGCTGAACTCTATACCTCTAGCCTAACCTATGGCTGTAGCTGATGAACCAAGGTAGTTCCAACATGAATGCTGGTTGATATTTCCATTTACGGCAAAGTGATGTGAATGTTTTCTTTACTGAAACAATACTAGTTTTGAGTACCAAAACAATTATTTTGCCAGTTCATTTTGATGCTGTTGACTGTGTGATAGCTATAGCCATAGCACACTTGTAAGTTTAACCCCTGTTATTAATGTTTTTCCACCACTTTTGCAAGTTTCAGAAATCAACCCAATGATAAATCAAGCTCTGATTCACACCATTTGCCAATTTCAATGTAAATAATCTCACTATGGCTGATTTGAAGTTATCTTTGTAATATCATTGAGCATGAAGTTGGAAAGGAATGTACACTATTATACCACCATACAGATACAATAGATGTAAATAAACTTAATCATTAGGAAGTAATGAATTTTAAGTATTTATCACTTTTTTTTTTTTTTTTTGGAGACAGTCTTACTCTATCACCTTGGGTGGAGTGCCACAGTGTCATCATAGCTCACAGCAACCTCAAACTTTTGGGCTTAAGCAATCCTCTTGCCTCAGCCTCCTGAGTAGCTGGGACTACAGGTGCCTGCCACACGCCTGGCTAGTTTTTTCTATTTTTAGTACAGACAGGCTCTCACTCTTGCTAAGGCTGCTCTGGAGCTCCTAAACTCCAGAAGTCCACCTCCTAGGCCTCCTAGAGTGCTAGGATTACAGGCATGAGCCACCACACCTGGCCTTTAGTTTTTAACATAATTTATTGATACCTTTGTATAATTTTATTTTTAATGATGTCTATATTTAGCAACCAGCTTGAAAAATTACCGAACGTTTAACAAAAGCCTATCACAGGTCAGTAGGAATCAGCACACCATTGGCTTCAGTGTACCTTTTTATATAGGATGTAACATATATGATTTGCTATTCTTGAAATCTCATTTTAAAGTTGTGGGATGCATGAATTATTTCTTTCAGGGTTCCACGACTTGATTTGGGAAGTCTTGTTGACTCTGATGATGAGGTAATTTTTACTTACTACTTCATATGACGAGCATTCAGACACAATATCACATACAGCCTATAATAAGCATTATTATATTTTATTTTTTAGGATGATTTTTCACGTATTCCTCTTAGTGCAGCACAGATACATTTTAAGCCACCAAATTCATTGTCTACCCTTGGCTGGGTCACACCACGTCAGATACCATTTGCTCAGCATCGTCTAAAGGAACTGGTTAGTATTGATTGCCTGTGATCATCTTTTAGAACCACAGTATGCTTGATAAGCACAGTATTGACTTCAGAAGTCTTATTATATCTATATTTTACCAAGTTTATATATTTTGTTTATTCAAATCTCAAGCAATAATGTTGGTGAAATAATTTCAGTTTGTTTTACAATTTTTCACTCAAGGGAATGGGCATTTTAAAACTTCTTATGGTAAAGAACAGGTGTCTCCTAATATGGATTCCAGGAAGTTTTAAAATATGGCAAAATGTTAGATCAGATCTTGCTAGTTCCACATTATGAGATTGGTCTCTTAGAAATGGATTCATACTTTAGGCTACTGAGATACTATGGGTAAGATTGTCTCCTTGGGACATCTTAGTACTGCAGACATAATTAGTGGCATTTCCTTGGGGCATATTTATGCTTCAAATATATCTAATGTTTCATTTCATGTTACGAATGTAGTCCTGACCAGTATTCTAAGTAGGACTTTTCTGTCTATATTCATCTTCCTCCCGTAGCTGGCTCTGTTCACGTTCTCCTCAGTTTCATTTTGAAAAACTGCACGAATAATGAATGCCCTAGTCGGGGTCTGGCTACGGTTGTCACCCTGAAGCTTTGGTTCTCGCTCCTCTGGGGTATCCTCAGTACTTTTCAGGGGTTGGACTGGCTTTATGTTTTCCTTTTGGAGTGTCTGTCCCTCCCTAAGCCAATATTTATATTTCTCTTATCCTGTGGTTTTATTATCTTTCATTTCCACGGACATGCAGCAGACACACAAGAATCCCAGAAGGTAGAAATTGCTAAAATTCTAGAAATGGCAACTAGGGGTCTCAGAATTAGTGATCTCCAGTCCCTGCGTCTACTCTGGAAAAAAAAAGAAAACAAAGATTAATGCTGCAGTTCTTCTGGGGCAGGACAAATAAAGCTTATCTAAAACTCCAGAGAAGAAGAGTCAGTGTGTCTCTTTTAAAACTGTTTTAGAACTGTTAGTAATCTTCAGGTAGAAAGAGTGGTGTAGGCTTACTGATGTCCATTTGAGGCACTTCTGTCTGCTCTGATTGGGTCAGTGATGCCTTATCAGCTGAATGTTTTAAATGTCACCTGTATTTAGAACATGTAATGGTCTGATTAAGGCATAAATGCTAAAGTAAATGATAAACCTGTTAATGTTAATAAGGAAAATAATAATTATTTTTATTTTTTTTCTGGTGGATAACATGCTTTTCGTTTACCTATAGGAGCAGGATGTAAAACCTGAAAACTTGCCAGCACCAACAAGCAAATATAAACTAAAATACCAGCAGTATGAAAATGAAATGCGAGGTGGATATAAACAGATTAGCCAGAGAAATGCAGAAAAGACAGTATCAGACACTGCTCATCAACAATCCCCAGGAAATAAGATAGATGAAAAGGTAATGCATGGGGCCTCATAAAATTCTAATGAAATTTTTAGAAACTGCATGTGTTATGGAAATGTCTTTGTGTGTGACAGGTCCTTCTCTTCGTTGTGAAAGTATAGCAGCTAACATTTATTTCTGTGTGTCTATTTTACATATTTTGCTTACAATAATTATTTTGTTCTTCACATGCAAATTTAAAGGATTATTATTACCATTTTCAGGAACAAAACTATAGCCATGTGACTTAATTATCTTTTCTCTGATAAAAGTTTTTCACTTGTTTTGGGATTGGAAATAAGATGATCATACATGTGTATGTATTTAATTTGGATATCTGGAACTCAATTGGTCTCATAGTTTAAGTTTTTAAGTTGAAAAGTTGTTTCAGACTTTCTAGTGACCTTGTTATTCTGAAACTGTCTTTACTTCATGACTGCCTTTTGCCTCATTTGGGGAAATGATTTTTTTTTTTTTAACATCATGAATTACTGAAATTGTTACATTTTCATATAATATTAATTAGGTATAAATCCACTAGTCATTAATATAAAAGGAAATTAAACATAATAAATGTAATCACTTTCATAAGGAAAAGTCAACATTTATTTTTGGAAAGAATTGTTTGGAAACACAGTATATGTGTATAATAGTACTGGCCATAAAGAAGAGAACATTTGCCCACAGAGAAGAAAAACTGATTTCAATACAATCTAGGGGAGGGTAATGAGGAAAGGAGAGAGGGGAGGGGAGGGGGTGCTCTCACTGAATGGGCGTGGTGTGGGGGTGTCTGGTGCGGCTTTTGAGCATGAGACATAATCTCAAGATGGACTCTACCTGACAAGATCAAATATTTTGACCTGGTAGTTTGTACCCTCACATTAACCTGAAGCAAATTTACTTAAAAATAATTAAAAACAAAGAAGAGAACACTTGGATGAAATTCTTCATTCAGTTAACTTCCTATAAGAATGATGTATTTTCAGGCAAGTTTGATGGTTATATTTGCTTATCATTTTGCTGTAGGTAAGAAAAAAAAGGTAAATTCGTAAGTAGGTGTGTTGTGGCACCTGTTTTTCTTTAATCCGTGTAGGAACTCTCCAGAATAAGAGAGTTCTAAACTCTCTAAATAAGTCACACAGTGTTTAGGTGAAAGCATGATAAAATTAGTGGGATTATTTGGTCTTTTTAATCTTACATGCATTTTTTCTAGACCCAACTAGATACGAACAAATATGATAACTTGGTGTCTATACTATCAGTACTGGGAAGATAATCTCTCAGTCCTTTAACATCTGGCCTTGTATTCAAATGTGATAATCTGGTGTCTATAATATCAATATTGGGAAGATAATCTGTCAGCCCTTTAACACTTGGCCACGTATTCAAATATGATAATCTGTTGTCTGTAACATTAATACTGGGAGATAATCTCTCAGCCCTTTAATACCTGGCGACATATTATTTGCAAGACATAGCATGTGATATTTATCGCACTGTGAATATGCTGGTGAAAAAGAATGAGCATTTCTTTTTTTTATTTTTTATTAAATCACAGCTGTGTACATTAATGCAATCATGGGGTACAATGTGCTGGTTTTATATAACATTTGAAATATTGATATCAAACTGGTTAACATAGCCTTCACTGCATTTTCTTAGCTAGTGTGTTAAGACATTTATATTCTACATTTAGTAAATTTAACATGTACCCTTGTAAAATGCACCATAGATGTGGTCCCACCAGTTACCCTTCACCTCCCCTCCCTCTCCTCTTTCCCTCTCTTCTAGGGCTATAGTTGGGGTATGGCTTTCATATGAAAGCTATAAATTGATTTCATAATAGGGCTGAGTACATTGGATACTTTTTCTTCCATTTTTGAGATACTTTGCTGAGAAGAATATGTTCCAGCTCCATCTATGTAAACATGAAAGAGGTAAAGTCTCCATCTTTTATGGAGACTTTTTTTTAAGGCTGCATAATATTCTATGGTGTACATATACCACAATTTATTAATCCATTCATGGGTCAGTGGGTATTTAGGCTTCTTCTATGACTTAGCAATTATGAATTGGTCTTCAGTAAACATTCTGGTGCAAATATCTTTGTTATAAAGTGATTTTTGGTCTTCTGGATATATATACCTAGTGGAGGAATTGCAGAATCGAATGGCAGGTCTATTTTTAGATCCCTACGTGTTTTCCAAACATCTTTCCAAAAGGACCATATTAGTTTTCATTCCCACCAGCAGTGCAGACATGTTCCCTTTTCTCCACATCAACGCCAACATCTCTGGTTTTGGGAGTTTGTGATGTGGGCTAATCTTACTGGAGTTAGATGATATCTCAAAGTGGTTTTGA
The DNA here is from genome assembly GCA_963575145.1 of Galago senegalensis. Taxonomy (NCBI): domain Eukaryota; kingdom Metazoa; phylum Chordata; class Mammalia; order Primates; family Galagidae; genus Galago; species Galago senegalensis. The sequence continues at coordinate 7,938 of CAUYTI010032594.1, read as the reverse complement.
TTTGCATTTTTCTGATGATTAAGGATGATGAACATTTTTTTAATGTGTCTGTAGGCCTGTCTTCTTCAGAGACATTTCTCTTCAAGTCCCTTGCTCATCCTGAGATGGGATCACTTGTTCTTTTCTTGCTAATAGGTTTGAGTTCTCTGTGGATTCTGGTTATTAAACTTTTGTCAGAGACATAACCTGCAAATATCTTCTCCCAAGGAATGAACATTTCTATAAGCACATGCTTTATTGAGTGACGGCAAAATGGCTCAAATTCTTTTCTTTCTTTTTTTTTTTCCCCCGAGACAGAGTCTCACTGTGTTGCCCTCCGTCGAGTGCTGTGGTGTCACACCTCACAGCAACCTCAAACTCTTGGGCTTAAGTGATTCTCTTGCCTCAGCCTTCTGAGTGGCTGGGACTACATGTGCCCACCACAATGCCTGGCTATTTTTTGTTGCAGTTGTCATTGTTGAGCCCAGGCCAGCTCAAACCCACCAACTTCAGTGTATGTGACTGAAGTATGAAGTATGAAGTATGTGACCCTACTCACTGAGCTATGGGTACTGACCCGGTTCAAATTATTTTCAAAGTAAAACTTTTATTTCCTTGAACACAGTTCAAATGGATATTTGTTTACTTTTGGTTTATGAGAGGAACAAATCTCATTTGCAGATCTTTCCATACAACTGGTAAAAATTTGTATGATATGAATAAAGTGTTTTATTGCAGCCAACGTGTGCATATTTTCCGCTGGAAAAGATACTTTTGTGCTTCTTTGATTTTTAAATCTACATTAAAAGTACAAAATTATTATGTTTCATATGTTCTTTGTAGACTTACCGAAGAACTTCTATAAAAAGGATTTCTATAGGTTTTTTTGTCGAACAATCTTGCACTTAAGGGGTTTGAGCAACTTATTTAATGTCTTTTAAAAGTGTATCATTCTAAGAATCAAAACTGCTGTATAAATGGATGATTAGTAAATTCTATTTTAATTACATGAATTAACTCTGTAACAGTTATCTCTGAAAAGAAAAGACATCCCTGTTACCAGAACTGTAAGCTCTTCTTTAAAGCAGTGACAATGTGGAAATTGACTTTACTGATACAGACAAACTAAGGTTAGATATTTAAGATCCAGGACAATACCTGATAGCCGTAGCTGATGGTCGTGACAAATCTGGCTCATAGCTGAGTGCAGACATGTTTTAAACACATTTACTGCCATGCAAATTGTATTTTGCTAGCTTTGAGCCTGGGACCTTGTAAGGTATATGTAGTTCACACATCCCTGACTTATCTTTTTTTTTTTTTTCTTTTTAATTTATTGAGACAGAGTCTGACTTTGTCACCCTTGGTAGAGTGCTGTGGCGTCAGTTCACAGAAACCTCAAACTCTTTGGCTCAAGCTATTCTCTTGCCTCAGCCTCCCTAGTAGCTGGGACTATAGGCACCCACCACAATGCTGGTTATTTTTTTTTTGTTGTTGTTTGTTTGTTTAGCAGTCCTGGACCAGGTTCAAACCCACTAGCCCCAGAGCACGTGGCCGGGGCCCTGACCACTGAGCTATGGTTGCCCTGCCCCAACCTATCTTGACCTAATATTTTATACTATGGCCCCAAGGAAAAACAATGGTTTTTCTAGTGTGCCAGGGAGTGTGTTAAAGTAATGAAACATCTTTAAGTAAAACATGAAAATCACTGAACTTCAATTCCATATAAAATATCTTAATTTCCTAATTGTATTATTATTAATCATTCTAGATGTATCTTTTTTTCACCTATTCTGTAAGAATCCCTCCTCCTTGATTTTAGAAATGATCAGTATAATTTATTCACTTCTTATTTCAACAAATAGTTTATTGAATACTTAATGGTAGGCAAGGTGCCTGTGCAAGCCCTGGGGATATGTCAGTGAATAAAACGCACACAAATTTCTGTCCTTACAGAGCTTATATCTGAACAAAGGAGATTAACAAGAAGAAAAAAAGTCAATCATTAGATTGATTCATCAGTCAACCAGTTTCATATGGCAGGTGATGATAAATGCCTTGGATAGAAAGGAACTAGGAAAGCTTGAGCTTCAGGGATGGGATAGTAATTTTTACAGGTTCATCAAGGGGGAGGGACCTTTTGGAAAGATAGCATTTTGGTACACAACTGAAAGAGGTGAGGAGCAAGCCAGTCATAAGAAAGTCTGTGTCATGGATAGGACTGAGGCTGGAATGTTTAAGAAATAATGAGGAGGACAGTGTGGTCAGAGGAGGGAGAGCAAGAGAGAGAGAGAGGAGATTGGTCAGAGTTAAAGGAAGTCTGGGAGGCAGATGAAGGAGTCCTCAAGCCATGTAAGGACTTATCAATTCGCGAATAAGTTTTATTGAGAATAGGGCAAAGCCGGAAGCAGGAAGACCTTTGAGCTGGCTGCCAAAATAATCTAGGCAAGATGTGATGATGGTAGGTTGAACCTGGGTGGTGGCAGCAGCATACTTGGGTAAGAAGTGGTCTAGCAAAGCCAACTTCTGGACAGATTCTGACGGGAGGGCTGATATTTGCAGATGGATTGGTTGTAGGCTTGAGAGAAAGGGAAAATCAAGAATGACTCTCCAGGGGTGAATCCACAGGACTCTATGCTAGGGAAATAAGCCAGGAAATAAGAAAGACAAAACTGTCTGTCCTCATTTATGCGTGCACTCTAAAGAGGTTGAATCCCTGAAACAGAAAGCCGAATGTTGGTTGCCAGGCTCTGAGCTTGGGTTGGCCAAAAGGCACAAACTTCTAGTTATAAGATTGATAAGTTCTGGGGATCTAATGTACACATGGTAGCTATGGTTACAAATACTGTACTTTTTACTTGAAATCTGATGAGATAGCAGATTTTAAGTGGCTTCACCACACAAACACACACATGCACATATATTGTAACTGTGTGGTGATGGATGTATGAATAAATTGATTGTGGTAATCATCACACAATATATCAATATGTCAAACCATCATTTTGCATACCTTGAATATGTGCAACTTTTATTTGTCAATTAAATATTTTATAATTGATTTTATAACATGTATGACTCTAAGGCTTTTGGCCTGGGCAGTTCCCATTAACTGGGGGTGAGGGGAAGACCCTGAGGCAGGCTGGTGTGGGGAGATTGATTCTGAAGTATGGGGTGGAAAGTTCATTGTTTTCCTTTTGTAAAAGGTTGAAAACAAGGTGAAGAAGATAAAATCCTTTTAAAAGTTATTTTCAGACTAACTCTAATGCAGTGCTCTGCTTATACTTAAACCCATATATTAAATTAATCTGCTCAATTTCCCTTATATAATGCTAGGCATTTTTCTGGAGCTTGTTTAAATAAATCCCTTTTTAGAAAAAAATGCGTATGTTAGCAGATAAATAAATATAAGTATAAAGTGTCCCCATAAATTGATTTCCAGATAGTTAAGTAATTAACCAAGGTTTATTATTCATTTACTGAATAATTCCTTGTCCACCCTCACTATGTGTGATCCTGTTTGGGCACCAGGGGTATGGCAATAAAAATGACAGCCAAGGTCCCTGCCCCGGGGAATTCACATTAGGAGAGGCAGGTAATAAATCACTAACAAATATATATTAAAAATTTATGTAGCAATCAAAGTTGTGAAGACATAGCAGAGTGTGAAGATGGAACGTGACCTTTCAAGGAAAGTCTAAAGTAAAAATAAGCCCTGGGGATAAAATTTCTTGAAATCTATTAAGTTTTTGACAAGTTGCTAGGCTATTGGGACTTTTTGTAGTTTTTAAGGTAGTTTAAGTGCATCTTCTATTCTAAGAAAAATTTAGTGCCCATCTCTTTAGCATCTCAAAGAATTCTTATCTCAAGGATTATACTCATCTTTTAGTGTTTTATTTAGGAATTGAATTTTTTGGTGGATTTTTTTTTATTAACTTCACAAAGATGTAACATAGTCAATAGCGGTTACAGTAGTTGCTGCCTTTATATTTAATACTGTCACATGCTTTCTGTTCAGTGTTCGATATCTATTATCTCTCTATCCTTTTTCTAGTAGTTCCTAGAATAGTAGTTACTATTGTTAATTCTCACCTTCCCTATGAATAGACCAAGGCACAGAGAAATCATCTATGGACTTAAGCACAGGCAGTGTTCATGGTTATCTATTCCCCTATTTTGTTAAAAACCAGAATTCTAAGTATGTGTATGTTCATTTATTGCTTTCATGTCTAGTGTGTACAAGGTGAAGAAGCCGACACAGATGACCTCACAACTATGGACAGGAAAGTCCTCTTACAGCAGGGCTACATGTACCCTTACAGTGCTCAACAGAGTATAAGAAAATTGGATGCAGTGAGTTCTCGTCATTTCCACTTATTTGATAAGCTATGGAGATATTATTTTTCCTCTAAGATTTTATAGACTTATAATTGTATAAATAATTGTAACAATTGAACTTGGGCTGAGGTTGATATTCAATAATGTGAAAATCGAGTCCTTGTTTTATAAACGATTGACTTGTGTTTGGTATATATTCTGTGAAAAAATTGTCTTGACTCTTTGAGAGTTTGTAAAAGTTTAGTTTTATACTGTTTAAAATCGGATATAAGGGCAAATGGCTGCAACATCTGTCATCCCATGGATCTCTAGGGTTGATCCAGCTGATCTGGCTGGCAAGGTGAGTGTCATCTTGCTTTCGTAGTGCTCCATGTGTGTCCCCTCAAAGTTGTGCTCTATCCAAGGGGGTGACCTTGCTAGGTAGAAGAGGACCCTTCGTTATTAAGGGTAAAGCTGTGCTCTTCTGCTAGGACCTCCAAACAAGCTTGGAAGTGTTAATTGGCTGCGATACCATTTAGGCTAGTGGGCTAATTTGGCACTGTTCCCTCCTGCAAAAAGTCGCCTGCTTATTTTTTTGAAAGTCATCAGCTGCTAACACTAGAGAAATTCAGGCTAGTTAAGGAAAAAACTGGACATTGAATTTTTTTTTTTTTTAGGAAAAGTAAAGCAAAACTTCAGATTTTCAATATCAACTTCAAATGTCTTTTACAAAATCAATTAGGTTGATGAGTATTGCTTAGATCAGTTCCAGTACAAATAAATGATTATAAAATTTCCATAATGTTCTGGGCTCAGGGAACTTTGTTACTTGAAATGTATTGGCTACCCCTGACACTCCTAGGTGATTAAACATATCTGATATACTGGGGCAGATTGATGGAATGTCAGTGTGGTAGCTCACAGGTTGGAAAATCCTAGTTCAGATAACTAAATTATAACAAAGCAATGTTACATTATTATTATCATTGAGTGGAAATACAATATATATTTTATTGAGGTTACAATCCTCCAGAATCTCTTATGTTCTGAATTGGAATCATGTAATCAATGTATAAACTAGGTGGATTGATTTTCTGTGGACATTCTAAGTTGCAGATTTGGATAGTTCCTTTATTAAAACCATATGCATATTTCTTTGTATGCCTAATATTATTTATATATTTATGCCTAATAGAATGAGTGTTACCAGGATTATTCTAAACATTAAAAAGATACTACATAAAGCAAAATAGTGTCACAAATAAGGCTTATTTTGATATATTCCTGAAGTTATATTTGAAATGGATGTTACCAATCCTTACAACCCATCAGGTATTTTTCTTGATATAATCCAAAGCCATCTTGAAGTTAGTGGGTGTCTGTTCTTTGCAATCACATTGTTAGTGGCAATGTATTTACATTAATCCTCAAGTAAGTTTTACTTTATTGCAGTAGCACCCATTTATCTGTTTTTTTCCTCCCAGGAAATAAGCTTTCAAGGCATATGAAATTACATCAATTTGTTTTAGAAATGTAGATGGAAACCTATTTAATTTTTAACTACTTAAATGAATGACTGAGGCAGTGAACCTGTAATTTTTATATGCATCTCCTTTAGTTCTTTGTCACGTCATTTTTTGATGTTGACAGATTCTTGCATCAGTGTGACTTCAGCTTCTAATCTGCTCTGTTTCACAGACTTCTAAATCAAAGTGCCTGAGGGTGGTTCTAACCTTTCTGACTTTTATAAGCCACGGTAAGCTTCAGCACTCAGGCAGGCTTTCTGCACAGACTCCTTGGCAGTCATTAATTTCCTATTCTTTGCCTTGCTCTGGGATTCCCATCTATGCTCTGTCTGGTTAGTGGATATTTTCTGCATATAATTTCCATGTTTTAGTCCATGTGCACATTCTGAATCACACTTAGACGTTATATTTTCAGTTTTTCAGGGAAACATGGTGATATTTGACATCACTAATACATGAGGGAAACTACTAGTCCAAGATAGTAATATATATTGCTTTCCCTATAAGTTGCATAATTTATAATAAAATTTTTAAATGTGATTTTAAGTTTATTGTTCCATAAAAGCCTTATAAAGTGGCATGAGCTTAGAGGGCAACAGAAGATTTATTAAATGACATAAATTTTATATGGGACATATTTGCATGTGTAAACTATGCATCTTAAATTTCTATCAAATCAAAACCCTAAATTCAGTGTAGCTAACATTTAAATCAGCGGTTCTCAACCTGTGGGTTGTGACCCACAGGAACTATATTAAAGGGTTGCGGCATTGGGAAGGCTGAGAACCACTGATTTAAATAATTGTGCTAAACTTTTCCAGGGCTCTTACAAGTTTTTACTTTTTGTTTTTCTGATATGCTTTTAGACATTCTTAGTTGACAGTTTGTGTCAGTTTTAAATAAAGCTTTCTCCTGAAGCTTACAAATCCTCAATGTAAACAACATGATCTTTCTTGATTCCATTTATCATTGTGATCAATGGGGCTGGCAGTCATTTACATTCTAAAAATAGAACAAGCTTTATTTTGACTTCTTACTTTTTAAAGATCTCTTTATTGTCCCCTCAAAAGAAACATTTTCGTCATTATAGTTTCGTGATAGTCTAAGTGGAAGTGGGTAATTCCTACTTTTTCAATTTGATATGAAGTATTTTTACCTAAGAAGTTGTAAAAATACTTTCAGATGAGTTAGAAAAGCAAAAAAATACTATGAAGACAGTTTAATCACAGTAATTGAGAAAAGGTGATTGAGTGTTATTGAGAGATGCACAAACCCCTTCTACTTGTAATAATAGGAGTTTTCGTATTGCTTTGCTTTTAGTATAAGATTGAACGATTCAAACTCAGTTTTGGCCTCTTCTTCTGTGAAGTTTTAGACCAGGCTCACTATGTGTCGGTGTTGGGGTTCTTAGAGCAGGCGAAGATGCCTTTTGCAGAACATTGTGCAGGGAAGAAGAAAGGGGAAGGGCGTCATTTGTACGCTACCTCCTTCAATATGACTTTATGAAATGCAAAGGCAGATCATTGAAATATCTGGTTATTTCTACCAAAATTTAAGTGCATTACTTTTTAGGAAATGAAGGCTGCTGTAGATTAAGTAATTGGAAGTTAAATTTGTTAATGATGGAAAGTAATCTATATTTGAGAAGGAAATTAGAGATGTCTAATTTGTGTTTTATGACTTTTGCATTAACTATTGCTTTGTTATGCTTTATGGCCAACGAAACTGTCTTTATTTTATCTTCTCAGGAAATTGTGGCTGCAGAGAAGAAAAAGCAGGCAGTTGCAGAGCAGGTGATGATGGACCACTTGTCTAGGTGAGCACTGGTGACTAGTGATACAAATCCGTTCAGAAAGTTTCCATTAAATTTGTTTTTCATGAATGAAACCCATGTAATATCAATAACAACTTGGCTCGGCGCCTATAGCTCAACCGGATAAGGCACCAGTCACGTACACCTAAGGTGGCAGGTTCGAATCCCCAGCCCGGGCCCACCAAACAACAATGATGGCTGCAACCAAAAAATAGCCAGGCGTTGTGGCGGGCGCCTGTGGTCCCAGCTACTTGGGAGGCGGAGGCAGGAGACTTGCTAGAGCCCAGGAGTTGGAGGTTGCTG
>CAUYTI010032593.1:0-25136 GCA_963575145.1 Galago senegalensis | reverse complement strand
TTTCATGAGAAAGCCATAAATTGGTTTCGTAGTAGGGCTGAGTATATTGGATACTTTTTCTCCCATTCTTGAGATACTTTCCTAAGAAGAATATGTTTCAGCTCCATCCATGTAAACACATAAGAGGTAAAGTCTCCATCTGTCTTTAAGGCTGCATAATATTCCATGGTGTACATATACCACAATTTATTAATCCATTCATGGGTTGATGGGCACTTTGGGCTTCTTCCATGACTTAGCAATTATGAATTGGGCTGCAATATTATTTATTTATTTATTTTGAGACAGAGTCTCACTTTGTCACACCCTGGTAGAATGCCATGGTGTCATAGCTTACAGCAATCTCAGACTCTTGGGCTCAAGCAATTCACTACTATTTTTTTGAAACATAATCTCACTCTGTTGCCCAGGCTAGAGTGTCATGGCACCAGCCTCGCTCACAGTAACCTCAAACTCCTGGGCTCAAGTCTGCCTTGGCCTCCGAGTCCAAATAGTTGGGACTACACGTGCCTACTATGATGCCTGGCTATTTTTTTTCTATTCTTAGTAGAGATGGAGTCTCACTCTTGATCAGGCTGGTTTTGAACTCCTGCCCTCAAGCCATCCTCCTGCCTCAGCCTCCCCCACAGTGCTGGGATTACAGGTGTGAGGCACTGCCCCGGCCTCACTAACCATTTGGCCTTGGATAAGTCATTTAATCTCTCTGGGTTTCAGTTGTTCTATCTGTAATTTGAGTAAGTTGTGCCAAGGGTCCTTTCTTGCCTTAGGAGTTTGTAGGTATTGGAAACTCAGTCCAACAGATGAGGAAAGTGCCAAGGGAAAGAGTATCCCCAATGTCTCCTGATGCCAGGGACAATAGTAAAGCAAGGAGATGGCAAACTCTCCACTAGGTCATAAAAAAGGGTAGTCAGGGAAGAAGGAGGCAAGGAGAAGATGGACAGTGTGGAGGAGCAGAGGGGTGAAAGGGACTCTGTCCTGAAACCACATAGACACTCATCGAATGAGAAGGCAGGTGCAGGTCCCGAGCCTGTGCACCCATGACATAATGAGCTTGAAGTAGAGCTGTGACCCATGCTTGCTCTATGAACGGAAATACATACATCTTCTCTCCTCAAATGAAGACATGTAGCACAATCACCAACTATTGCGGTTAGTTGAACACCTTGAATTTCCCTGTGAGAAGGTGAGTGTCGTGAAGACAGGGAGCCTCTTCTTTTCAGTTTTTACATGATAGCTTTCCAGCCCTCTGTAGGAAATGGGCATTCAGTGTGTTAAATTGGAGTGAAGAATATTCTTAGATTTTATTCGGCTGGGTACTGAAGGGGGATTCTGAGAGTGATTCAGAGTGATTCATGCATTGAATGATTTTAGCATTAATGTTTGTGCTTTATATGATCTGCCTTTATGAAAACTGTCCTCGTTTATTTACTTATTTATTTATTTATCTGTTTTTTTTTCTGCAAGTGAAAGCTTTTGAGGACAGAAATTTTCCACTGCATTCCCAACCCTTAAAATAATGTTTGGCTCATCGTGGGCTTTTAATAAATGTTTACTGAATGACTGCATGAATAAATCTGTGGGTAAAATCCCTACTTATGAATATTGTATTTGAGAACTCAGGCCTGTCCACTTGCTTTTGGGATTGGGGGAGTACAGCTGTGAATTTCTCCTTCTCTGGTTTCTCGTGAGGTACCTCTGCCTCAGTGGCAGAATTTGGGTAGCCCTGGAAGGTGAGTGGAAAAGAAAAGAGAGAGTGGCCTTTGTCACTATGTGGTCACCCAGGAGTTCCACTACTGCCTGCTTGAACCTTGTGCTATCTGCAGCTCAGTAGTGTACGGGCGTGCAGAGTTTTGGCCAGGGCATGGCTAGCCCTGTATGAATTGTTTAAGGGGTCCCTCAGCAAGCCCTGACTGGGGACTTTTCAGAGGGCACTAACAGGCACCACTAGGAACTCTCACCCAAGGTATTGGCTACCTTGGTGGGGCCTGTTTCATAGCACCAGCAGCTGGGAGGGCCCATCTTCACAAGAAAATTCAGTCCTCAGTGGTCAGCAGAGATATGAAGGAATGAATGAATTGGTGGATCATTATCTGTTTAGTTGCATCAGTGTATAAAATGCAAAAGTGGAGTTCTTTTGAAACCAAATCCAATGAAGAATAAGACTATCAGCTTTGGGCTGGACATAGAAGGCCCCACCTTCTGGGAGCACACCGGCTGTTGGAATCCACCACCTAACGATGGGGAAAGGGCATCATCCTAGCAACCATTCCCATTGCTCTCAGATAGGCTGGCTGAACTATGAAACGGGGTAAAGTTCATCTTCAGTGGCCTCTGCCTTCCTTTCTGTGACACTTACTTTTTTCAGTTTCTCTACCTCCAAAACTGGGAAGAAAATCATCTGTTCAACTGAACTTATAAGAAGTCTAAGGCACAAGTAATTTGCTCCTCCTCCCATAAGTATTTGAATGTTAAAAGAAGTCGCTCAAATTGGCAACAGTATAGCTTTGATTTGATAACTCCTTTGAGGAACAAATTCCAAGGTAAGCAATAGGGGGGAGAAGCATCCCAAATATTCAATAGGAAGATGGTGAAATCAATAAAACTGAATGGTGGCATAACCCTTAAAACCCAAGAAGCTTGAGGCATATATATGTAAATCTATAAGAAATAATGTTGAGCTGGGCATGGTGATATGTGCCTGTATTCCCAGCTACTCAGGAGGCTGAGGCAGAAGGATGCTTGAGGCTAGGAGTTCCAGGCTGTAGTGCACTATAATAATGCCTGTGAATAGCCACTCCAGCCTGGGCAACATAGTGAGACCCTATATCTAAAAAAAAAGAAAAGGAAAGAAATAACATTGAAAAATAAAACTAGGCTCAGCGCCTGTGGCTCAAGTGGCTAAGGTGCCAGCCTCATACACCTAAGGTGGTGGGTTTGAATCCAGCCCAGGCCCGCCAAACAATGATGGCTGCAACCAAAAAAATAGCCGGGCATTGTGGCGGGTGTCTGTGGTCCCAGCTTCTTGGGAGGCAGAGGCAGGAGACTTGCTTGAGCCCAGGAGTTAGAGGCTGCTGTGAGCTGTGATGCCATAGCATTCTACCCAGGGCGGCAGCTTGAGGCTCTGTCTCAAAAATAAAATAAAATAAAACTAGAACATAAATATTTATGTATCAATTACATGTCTCATTACTGATTTGTAAAAATATATGCACATTTATACACTAATAAGCTATTCTATATCATTATCTGTGTCTAGCTCAATGTCTTGTACATAGTAGATATTTAGTAATGTTTGTTGAATGAACCAGAAGTAAATTTAGAAAGTGCTTGATATTTATAGTCATTAGATTTCTTTTATTGTAAAGCTGCTTAAATGCATAACAAAAGAACTTTTATAAAGCAGACCAACCTTTCAGTGTCCTGTATAGGAAAGGAAAAGAAGAGAACACCAAAATATTAACAGTAGTGGTGTGTGAGTCATGAGCTATAGGTAGTTTCTATTTTCATTTACCAGCTTCTCTGTACGTGCTCAATTTTCTACAATAAAGAGAGGAATGATTTGTTTAAAGGATTATCCCGAGATAGCAAGTTATAAACCCAAAGGAATGAATCTCTGTTGTTGAAATTGTAGGCACTATGGGAAGCTTGGGGGTGGGGATATGTCTGGCATCTCTCAAAGCACACAACACAGGCCACTGCCAATCCAATCCTCCTACATATACAACTGGCTTTGGCATCCAGACTTCAAAATTGAGTTGCAGCCACTACAGCAAGTCTGATTGAAGCCTACATATGTTAGGGAGGCATGTCTGTGTTTTACAGCATTAATACTCAGGAAAATAGATTATCCTTTAATCTCAGAAGGGTGCAAGGAAAGCATTCATTGCAGTGTGGTTTTAATCGTGAAAAATTTAAAATAACCAACATTTCCATCATAGAGAACATAGTCCCCAAAATTTAGATATTAAAAACCAAACAAATTTTATAGTACCTTTAGTTAAGGTTAGTGTACATGAAAAACGTTCATCCTAGGAGATCTAGGCCAGTTGTTGAGACTAAAAGACAGGGAGGGGTCATTCAGGGAAGGAAGACTGTCACATAAACGCATTCACACCTACATTGCGATCGGGTCCAAGACATATTAGAAGTGCATATGCCACTGGAGAATTCACCATTAAGCAACAAGTAAGATGATATTGCTAAGTAGCTAGTTCTGAAAAGTGAATTAACTAACACAGAACCCAAGGATATTTTTCAAAAAATGCTGCATAACGTACAGAGATGACGTTAGAGCAGCTAAACAACAAGATCTGTTGAAGAGATCAGAAATCCTAATTTTTGATAATGGCACACTGACATAATGTTTTTTATTTGACTTGAAAAAAAATCAACTGCCTGGACAAATAACAGTTTAGAGGGTACAAGAACCAAAAGAAACTTTAAGAAACTTAATCCAGCTCTTTTCTGGCTGGAACCATGGAGGGTGTTGACGAGAGGAAAAAGTAGGTTCCTGATGTGCCAGAAACCTCTAAGAAAAAGTGAAGGAATTTTGCAGAGCTGAAGATCGCGCCTGAGAAGATCAATTGCTCAAAACACGCTTCAGAAGATAAGAAGGGAGCTCATCTACGAAAGGTGAAGCATTATCACAAGGAATATAGGTGGATGTGCAGAACTGAGATTGAAATGGCTAAGCCGGCAAGAAAAGCTGGTGACTTCTATGTGCCTGCAGAACCCAAGCCTGTTGTCCGGATCAGATGTTATCAATGCCGAGAGCCCAAAGGTCTAAAAAGGGTTGCAGCTTCTTTGCCTTCACCAAATTTTCAATGGAACCTTTGTTAAGCTCAACAAAGCTCTGATTAACATGCTAAGACCATATAGAGCATGGGGGTACCCAAACCTGAAGACAGCAAATGAGCTTATCTATGTGTGCTTACAGCAAAATCGATAAGAAGTGAATTGTGTTGATGGATAACAGTTTGATTGCTTGATCTCTTGGTAAATATGGCATCATCTGCATGGAAGATCTGATTCATGAGATCTATACTGTTGGGAAATGCTTCAAAGAAGGAAATAACTTCCTGTGGCCCTTGAAGTTATCTCCATGGGGTGGACTGAAGAAAGAGATAACCCACTTTGTAGAAGGTGGAGATGCAGGCAATAGGGAAGGCCAGATCAACAGGCTTATTAGAAGAATGAACTAAGGTATCTACCATGATTATTTTTGCAATCTGTTCAGTTAATAAATAGTAAGTGCTTTCAAAAAAGGAGAAACAGGATTGAAGCCTGTGGCTCAAGCGGCTAAGGCACCAGCCATGTACACCTGAGCTGGTGGGTTCGAATCCAGCCCAGGTCCTCCAAACCACAATGACGGCTGCAACCAAAAAATAGCGGGGTGTTGTGGTAGGTACCTGTAGTCCCAGCTACTTGGGAGGTGGAGGCAGAAGAACCGATTGAGCCCAGGAGCTGGAGGTTGCTGTGAGCTGTGGTGCCAGGGCACTCTACCCAGGGGGACAGCTTGAGGCTCTGTCTCAAAAAAAAAAGGAGAAACAATCCAAAATCAGTATCACGTGTTGGCAAAAACCATTCAATTTGCTTAAAGAGAGCTAACTTAACAAACATTATTTTTAAATTGTTAAAAAGAAATTTCTAAGATGATCCAAATAAAACTCTATGTATATGTAATACCTACTTTTACTTAATAACACATGCTTTAAAGTAAAGCAGAAATTTGGATACTCAAAGCATGGCTGTGTGTAAAGGGGTCAATATCTAGTCTGGACTGCCAAGTGGGCTCAAAATCCTGTGGTTTGGTAACAATGAAGTTCAGATAGAGATAAAATACTGTATCCAGAAACTTTTTATCCCCAGGACTGTGCCTAGTTTGCAAATTAAGGCTGCATCTTTGTCAAAAAGGAGCTTGAGTACCCAGCCAAGAGAGGGAACCTTCATTTCTTACTGATATATTTACAAACACCAAGGTTTCCAATATCTATGATTTTAGAGGACAAAGATTCTGAGTAGGAAAGAAGCAGTTAATAAGAAAGTAGTAGAATCTGGGGGTTATTTACAGCTGCAGTATGTCCTTAGGAGACACTGCATACTGTTAACCTTGCAGTTGGCTTTATCTGTGCCTATTATTCTAGCTTGATGAATAGTTAGGCAGATTGTTACCTTCTCAGTGTGAGCTATTTTTTACTTTCTCATGGGGAATCCCAAATGTCTAACATTGTAGGGAATCCTTTGTATACATTATTTAATTTAATCTTTGCAAAAATCCTTTGCGACAAGTGCTAGAATCCTATTTTACAGATTGGGATACTGAAGCTTGGAGATGTTGAAGTTGTTTGTCCAAGGTCAAACAGCTATTAAGTCATAGCCATTTCGAATTTGGGCCTGCCTAATGCTAAACATAGTCTTCTTAACATTTATACTTCAACAAAATATAGAAAGAAATTAAAGACTATTCAAAGTAAAACTGACAAAATCCAGAGCTCATTGTTTATGGGGAAGGGGCAGGCTCATGCACTGTAGGTATGACCATAGATTGGTAGGACCAATTTTTTTGGAGGTCAGTTTGATAAAAATAGAGTAAAAGATTAAAGATGTGCCTTTTCAGACAGCAGTTAATCTTCTAGGAGTTAAAAAAAATAATTTCCAAATTGCACAGAGGCATACATTAGAATTATAGCATGATTTACAAAAATAAACACATAATAAATAGAAACAATATAAACATTTTTAGGAAGGGACTGGTTAAGTAGCTAAAAATTACACAATGCCTGAGTATTTGGCTAGGCATGGTGGCTCAAGCCTGTAATTGTAGCATTTTGGGAGGCCAAGAAGGTGGGAGGGTTGCTTGAGGTCAGGAGACAAAGATCAGTCTGGGCAATAATAAGATCTATTTTCTATAAAAGTCAAAAATATTGGCTCAGCACCTGTGGCTCAAGTGGCTAAGGCGCCAGCCACATACACCTAAGGTGGCGGGTTCGAATCCAGCCCAGACCCACCAAACAACAATAATGGCTGCAACCAAAAAATAGCCAGGCGTTGTGGCGGGCACCTGTGGTCCCAGCTACTTAGGAGGCTGAGGCAGGAGACTTGCTTGAGCCCAGGAGGTGGAGGTTGCTGTGAGCAGTGAAGCCATAGCACTCTACCCAGGGGGACAGCTTGAGGCTCTGTCTCAAAACAAACAAACAAACAAAAAAAAAACCCCAGAAGTTAAAAATATTAGCTTGGCATGAGGCTCATGCCTATAGTCCCAGCTGCTTGAGTGGCTGAGGCAGGAAGACTGCTTGAGCTCAGGAATTTGAGGCTGCTTTGAGCTATGATGGAGCTACTAAACGCCACCCTGGGTGACAGAGCAAGATCCTATCTCAAAAAAAGAAAAAAAAAAAGGTATTCAACTATTAATGATGAAAATACATTGTATAGTAAAAGACACAAGAGTATTGATGAGAATTTATAGTGTAATTTTATTTTTACGTAAAATTGAATACATATACTATATATGTGCAAAGATACAGAAAGTGATGTGTGGAAAAATGTTTTTCTCTGGTTCTATGGAGTTTAATTTTTTGCCTTTCGGGTGCTTTTCACTATTTTTTGAATATTTTATGAATCTGTACCATTATTATAAAATAAAAACAATTAAAAAAAAAAGAGTGTCAAAGTTAGATCAGTTCTTGCCTCAGTACCTGGAGTGATTTCATGTACTCTAGCCATATATTTTATAGAATTGGAAATCTATTGTGCCTTGGAGAAAATTCAATAGGTATATTATAAGGATTATTATTAATGTACTGGTCAATAGGGCCTGGTCTGAAACCAGTCCCATCTACACTATAAACGTTAAATGCTGCCTTTACAATTTCACTAAAAAAATCTCTTCAAAGCACTTTCATTTAGTTGGGATCAGTCCTACTAGTTGATTGGCACTGTACTTTGGGAGTAAAGCAATTTCCACTTACATAGCTAACATAAATGAATTTCAGAAGCCTACTCTAGAGTTCAGGAAGTAAATCTAATCATTTTTTTCCTCCTCTTATTTAGAGTTCCTGGGAGGGTACTAATTGAAGTTAAGGGAGTGGGTCTGTTTAGTAAAAGGAGACAGAGATTGAGAGAAGTTGAATATGACCACAGAAAAGATGACAAATTGGAGATATTTAAAAGGGTATTATAACTGCTTTAGAAAGTGATTACGACTCCAAGAGGAAGAAGAAAAAAGTCAGAGTCTCACTTAAGAAGTAATACCACCCTAGAAAAGGAATTCTTTCTTTAGCATCCATGAATGATTATGGCAATATAAATAATACCTTAAGTTTCATTTGTCACTCAACAGAATCTTAGCACCGTGTGTCTTGAGGATGTTTTAAGGATAATTAAGAGACTAGGCTGCAGAGTGTGGGGGCTGGAAGAAGGAGATGCAGGAGTTATTAACAGTTGAGGCTGTGGAAATAAACGGGGTCAACCTGAGGGAGAGGAGAGGAAGAAAATTAAAAAAACTTTGCGGAGCCCACCATTTTATGGCCTCGTAAAAAAGAAAGCAGCCAAGAAAAGTACTAGAGAAGGGAAATTCAAAAAATAGAGACAGAACGATATTGAAGACAGGGAAGGAGAGGAGAATTTCAAAAAGGAGTTAGCAGTACCAAGTACTGTTGAGAGGAGGCCATGTGAGGGGAGGATTGAAGTTCCACTAGATTTGGCATTCAGTTACTAGAGTCAACCGGAGACAGGAACATCTTGAACAGGTGGCTCATTTGTGGGTACCAGACGCCAGAGCAAAGGTACTTTTGCACAGTCTGGATTGGACTAGACTGGGAAGTAGATCTTGCAGAAGGGGATTAACCTGGTGAATGTCTGAGATATATACTCCTGCTATTATTTCTAGCCATTATTAGGGGTGAGAGGAAGGGGATGGGGGCTCCTCCAACCCCAATAATAATAACTGGAGGTGGCTGGAGGTAATGCTAATGCAGGTGAGGGCTAGAGCTCAGGAAATGTACCTAGGGCTGCTGTAGTAGATCTTTGACAAGAATCAATGGAGTGAATGCATATAAATGAAGGAATATATGAATGGATGTGGGAGTGTAGGCTAGAAGTGGTTCGGTTAGCGTGACCAGGACAGGAAGGGGGATGGTAATATAGCATATGGTAGTGAACAACCGACAGAATACCTACCTATGGAAGAAGTTGCCAGGTGTTTGATAGAGGTGCCAAGGAGGTTAGTGTTTTTTTGAGGCAGTCAGGTATCAGTAGAAAGTTGTGAAGGGCTTAGGGATTTATGGAGATTAATTTAGGGTGGAAAACACAGGAAGAGAAATGGCAGAAAATCCTGGAAGATAGCATCAGCAGGGCAGGATTGAGGAAGGTTAAGAGCACTAAACGGGGATACGAATGCGGGAAAGGAAAGGATGGATGTACACTTTGGGCAGCACAGCCAGTGACTAATTCATCCTTAGGACAACCCAGAGAGAGACAGGTATTACATTGCTAGGATTTGGGATGAGGGATGAGGTCCAGATAAGGCTATCAACACGCTCAGAGAGGCGGTTCAGCCGCTCTTTGATTCCTCTAGTGACAAGGCACACTCTACTTTTGCAAGTAGCACTTCTATTATAGAATAAGGAAATAAGGTAGAAAAGAAGAAAGGTTTGGGCCCCCTTGAGGGGAAAGATCTGTGAATGACAGACATTTTAGGTAATTCATGGAATTGCAGAGCCAGACTTGTCAGTCACCTCTTTTCGACTGTAAAACGAAGGGGGCAGATTATCTTTCTTTTTCCCTTGTCGAATAGCCTGTGAAATCATCTAGGCAACTACCTCCCAATTTTACAGAATAAAAAACGAGGCCCGCGGGATGTGTTCTTGCTCAAAGTAATGCAACACATTAAAGGCGAGCAGGCCCAGAACCGACTCCTCCCCCGTCTACTCGGCCTCTGGCGCTTCACAACGCTCCCTGAGAGAGAACGAACAGCGGGAGGCTGCAGGCTGGGCGGCCTAGCTCTCGGTTCGCAGGGGTTCGAGGCCGCTTCCCCGCAGCAGTCAGAGGAACGCCCCGAGTGGAGTCAAGGGAGGGGAAGAGTTCTGGAGGGGAGGGGACGAGTTCGGGCCTCCTTTCCCACACTTCGTTAGGACGCGGGCTGGGGCAGACCTGCGGCCGGCAGAGGGCGCGGGGCGGCTCCGCGCTCCGCGGGCCCTGCGGGCGGGGGGCGCACTGCCCTGGGCGCGCCGTCGGAGCTCTCGGACACCCGGTCGCGGCGGCCCCGGCGACCCGAACCGGCTAGGGAAGCGCGGCGGGAGGGCGGGCGGCGGGAGCGGGCGGGGCGGGGCGGGGCGGGGCGCGGAGGGGGCGGGGCCGCGAGCAGGGGGCGGTGGCGGCGGCTGCGGCCGAGGAGGAGGAGAACATGGCGGCCGCGGAGAGCGGCTGAAATGCTTGTTCTTCAGGCCAGGCGAGCGGGACGCTGACGCGGTTCGCCGAGCCCTGTTCTCCGACGGCTGGACAGCGACTCTGCGCGCCTCGGCCGCCTGTTTGCCGTTGCTCCCTCGAGCAGAGTCAGTGCAAGGTTCGTTCTGCATCCCCCTACGGGGGGACCCCTGCTCCGGAGGAGGGGGCCAGAGAGCCGCGGCGGCGGCGGCGGCCGCCTGGGCCCCGGGAGCTGGGCGCCTGGCTCGAGGAGCAGCGGAGGCCGCGGCGGCGCCGCCACGGTGAGCGCGGCCCAGAGGCGGCGGCGGCAGGTGAGTGGCGGGCGGCGGGCGCGGAGCCTCCGGGTGGGTGCAGCTGTCACGAGCCGCGCGGCCGCCGAGGCCCTAGGGGGCGGGGAGCAGCTGGCGCCCCTCCGCCCCCTGCTCGCCTTTCTCTCCGTTCCGTCTCCCCCTCCCACTTTCCCCGAGTTCCCCTCTTGGCCTGGCGCGGCTGGAGGGGGCGGAGGTCGCAGCTGTCACGGGCACCAGCTGGGGGCTGCTCCCCGCTGAAGGAAATCGCTGCTGCAGCGACTTCTCTCCGCCTCTTTTCCAGTTGCCCTAGTTAGCGCGGAGAGGGCGAGCATCCGCGGAGGGTGCGCGAGGCTGCGCGGCCGCCGGCCGGGTGTGGGGAGCGGGCGCCCGGAGCCGCCGCCGAGAGGGGGAGCCGGAAGTCGGCGCCGGCGCCCCTCTGCCCCGACGAGCGCCGTGACCTTGGCCAGCCGGCTAACCTCTCCGAGTCTTGTTTTCCCGGACCGCGAAATGGGGGTGATCGTGGCATGCCTTTCCGCCAGCGCAGCCTTCGACGGCGCTTGTGTTTAACCCGGTGCACTTGCATTTTCCCCTCCTTTGGGGAAGGGCTTTGAAGGTAGCGTTGGGAGGGATAAGTGAGATTTTCTGTTGCTGCTGGGATTTGGTCCCATTCCTGGGATTTGGCCGCGAGGACCGCGGAAGGGAAGCAAACATGTTGAGTAGACGATTGGAAGGTGGGGCAGGTTAGTGGTCAGCGACAATTGGAGTCACTCTCTAGTCTCTTGGAAAAGCCATGGGGAAATCGGACACCGGGGTCCTTGTTTGTAATACCCAGCTGTGTGGCTTTTTTTTTTTAAAAGCAGTCACTCTCATGGGCTAGACACTGCCTAGTCTGAGCAGAGGGAGCCAGAGGAGTTGACCATACTGCCTGTGTGTGTGTGTTTGAGAGAGAGACACAGACACATGTACAGGCCACGGTGCTGTGGTCAGAGACTTTGGTAGGAAGGAAAACTTTAAACTGGAGGATCTCTTGGCCTTCATGCTTGGCTCTCTTCGTTCATTGTAGAGGCGTTGAAGAGGCAGGTGTCCTTGTGAAGAAGGTGACTTGTTTTTTCTTTTGAGATGGTGAATTTTAATGTCGAGTGTGATGTTGGCGAATGAAGGGTTCTTGAGTGAACTGCAGTCCCCGCACCCTCGGTGGATGCCCAGAAGAGTCTCTGTGGCAATTGTTCGCTAGGTCTGGTGCTTATACTTAGTGGTTAAGAAATCTTCAAGTGTCCATGTAAAACATTACTGCCCTGAAGGTTAGATTATATTGTATAGTTGAAAGGATGGATCTCGAGGGTTAAATTTGTTTGAGGTTTGTCTCCTCTGGAATGGTTGGAGGTTAGACTCAAAAAACCAAAAAGTTGGCCAAAGGGGCCTCTCAGCTTCTTTCACAGAAGCTATGATGTAGTAGGAAGAGGGTCGAATTTCTTCATCTTGAGAATAACGTGAAAAGAGAGTATTTGCTTGGGTCTTTTTGGTCTTGAACCAGAAATAGTTGGGGGTTAAATAGTGAGGTTTGATTCAGCTTAATAAACAGGCATTCCTTGAACTGTTTGTCATAAACTAGGTAAAATGGAAGTGTTTCTGTTTTATCGCCTATACTTTGTGGAAAGGTCTAATTTGGTTTTGTGAACTAATGTCTAAAATGTTTTCTCTCCATTTCTTACTTAAAAGACTTTATGTTTTGGAAACAGTGGCCAAAAAGGAGTTCTGAATGGTTTGGAGAGAAAATAGAGAGCTCCTATTTTGATTTTTTGTAGATGCTTTGCACTATTTATTACATTTACTTAACCTACACTGAAGTTTGATCTATAATGTGTAAAACTTGAATTTTACATAGTTTATAGTAAATCTCTTACTTATTTCTCTCTGACAGAATCTATAGGATTGTGTCTATTAAATTGCTTTTTGTGTGGTTTAAACCAAGGGAGTATTTGGGATGTGCCTTTTTGGGTAAGTGGTTTTATTGGAAAAAAAGAAAGTGCTTGATAGAACTAATGGTGATTGTTCCACTTAAACTGGGATTATATAGACAATGCTTTTTCCTCTCTGATTCTGCCAACATTTGTTTTTCTTTCTCCCTCAATTCCAGGGTTTCATTTCTAGAAATCTGGGCTGGAAACAGAAGCAGCAGTTTGTATAATCCTGAGAATTTGCTTATGCCAGGAAGCTGTAAGGGTAACATGAAGTGGGTGTGATATAAAGATACTGCTACTACTTAAGACATTTAACTGTTGAGAGAGTATAAGGTCAAACTTTAATTTTTGTTGAATTTCCTGTTTTCTATGTATGTGTTAATCTTTTAGTGGGCAGGGGATTGGGTTGCTATGGTAGTGACTGATGTATATTGTGAAAGTGTTGGCAAAACTTCATGCTTTTACTCTATAGAGAAGGGTGGTAAACAAGCCTAAATAATTTAAAGATGTTGTTCCCAGAATGGAATGTTCTCTGAATGTCCTCTTGATCCTGCTAATCCAGTGAGCAGTCCTCACTAGGACTAAATGTTAAGTAAATGATAAGGGTTGTGTAGAGGTGCTGAAAGGTAGAGTGGGGGAGAGAAGGTATTGGATTTGCCTTAAAAATCATTTCTCTGTTGGACTGTGATTTTTAACTGTTTTTCAAGGACATTTTAGTTCTCACTGCTTGGTTTTCATTCATTTTACATACTTTGTCTTAGAGAAGTACTACCTCTCTAGTTTGTCTTTTTTGACTATATTGTTTAAATGGTACATTGTATATCTTATGGATTTGGGTGACCTTAAGCCGTATGACTTAACATAGCTTTCATTTTAGGACAGGTGTGGGAGGTCAATACAAGCACCCAACACTGAGTAGAATTTCCTAAGAAATAGAGTATAGGAGATCCCAGGATGCTCATTATTGTCTTGGTAGTGATTTTTTTCTTTTTTTTTGAGACGGAGCCTCAAGCTATCCCCCTGGGTAGAGTGCCATGGCATCACGCTCACAGCAACCTCCAACTTTTGGGCTCAAGCGAGTCTCCTGCCTCAGCCTCCCAAGTAGCTGGGACTACAGGCGCCCGCCACAACGCCTGGCCATTTTTTGGTTGCAGCCATCATTGCTGTTGTTTGGCGGGCCTGGGCTGGGGATTCGAACCCACCACCTTAGGTGTATGTCGCTGGCGCCTTAGCCGCTTGAGCCACAGGCGCTGAGTCTTTGGCAGTGATTTTTACCTTCTAAATACATAATCACAGAAATTCTCAAAGGGCCACGAACTGCTTTCTTGGCAGAGGTCCCAAAGTGTTGTGGTGGGTTCCATTTTACATTACCTGTGAATACTGGATGCTGTGGTGGTTGTGGGATTGGATGAAATCCCTGTGTTTTAGGAGTTGGATAACAGAGCACTATATTTGATCTGGGCTGCAGAACCATACAAATTTCTACCCCACTTATATAACTTTCCTGTCCATTTGGAAATACTATGGACTGTAGGAAAGGACCTTTTTAAAATTGCTTTTCCCCTAGATTAACCAGTAACTTAGTCCTTGGTTCTTGGCCACTAAGGATTTTTTTCTTACCATTGGAGGTGAGGTCTAGTCATTTAAAATCTTTGGTTCTCGCTTAATATTTTAGTTTTAGACATTATGCCTTTTTCTCAATATATGGTGTTGGAGGTCATAAAATGGCCTAGTGGCAAGTAGGTACCATTCTTGGTTGCTTAATTAGGAGGTGGTATTTTTTCTATAGCTTAGTTCTGAAAAATGGGTTGTGGGTGTATATGTATATGTATTTGGATTAGATAATATAGATTATATTTCTTCAGCATATATGGCTGAATAAGGTAAATTATTACAAAACACACCAGTATGTAAGTCCAGTTTCATAAGTCAAATACAGTGAATTGTTGTGTCAGTGCATCCTCCCCTATCATCTCATCTGCAGAATAGTATTTTTGAGATTCCTTGAAGCGATAGGCTGTTAGAAAAATTTAGTATAGTTATCATATTTAAAAGATAAGTAGTTTTTTCCAAAATAGAAGCTATAGTCACTCAAGTGAAAGACTTGAAATTAATCTATCACCTTAGATATATCTTGTTCTTATTTTCTCAGTTTTTTTTTTTTTTTTAAGATAGTCTCTCACTTTGTTGCCCTAATTAGAGTGCTGTGGTGCCATAGCTTATAGCAACCTCAACTCTTGGGCTCAAGAGATCCTCTTGCCTCAGCCTCCCACATAACTGGGACTACAGGTGCCTGATACAAAGGCTCGGCTATTTTTAGATACTGGTTATTTTTAGAGATGGGGTCTGGCTGTGGCTCAGGCTGGTCTCAAACTCCTGAGTTCCTGCAGTTCACCTGCCTCTGCCTCCCAGAGTGCTAGGATTATAGGCCTTGGTCTATCAGAGTGCTAGGATTACAGGTGTGAGTCACCAGGCCCAGACCCTCCAAATATATTTTAGTGTGTGGAGGGCAGGGATGTTTGGCTTTACCCAGTAGCTCTGGACCTGACAGTAACATATAGATCAGACTCATAAAAATAGGTACAAGCACAGAGGTGGAATTCACCTGTTAACAGAACCAGAAGTTTAATAAACTCTGGATTATCCAATTTTTCCAGAATGATATTTCATTTTTGCCTTTTTGGCTTATAATTTTGAGGCAATTTTGAAACTTTTAAAATGGAGCTTTAATTTTAGACTGGCAGGGGGTGGCGACCTGGTCTTCCAGATAGTTGATGTAACCTTGTGCTGTTTAATCATACTAAACTTCAGGGTTTTTTGTATTAAAAATTTAAATAATGTACTTACCCTCCTGTTGTGATCTTTAACTTTTTGTATTACATAAGATAATGTAACATATGATTGGGAGTATTAACATATCAATAGCTAAAATGGGCACTTCATTAGCTAATCTATCAACAAATTTTCTCATTCTTTGTAATTTCTGAGATTTTTCCCTTTATTTTTGTTAGAAATAAAAGGAAAACAATTTGGTCCTTCTGTCGCTTTGCGCAAGGAGTAATGGGAGTCACATTGAGTCTGTAGGCCTGAGTTTCTTTATCATTAAATGAGCATCGTGGTCTGATTTCACACTTCATCTTGTGCTAAAATTTTATGATTTGTAGGTTTATGGCTGTTTGCCTGAATGCATTTGCCTCTCTAATTCATTCTACATATAAATGCTGAAGAAATTTCTTTCTAAAATGTTTTTAGATGTTAATTGTTTTTAGTGGAGGCTCTTTGTGGGCAAATTTATTGAATGTAAATAGTTTAAACTGATTTTATTTTAATATTCCATTCCGGAAAATTTGCTGCAGATGGTATATATGCAGAAATGCTTTATAAACTGTAAAGGGCCACACAGGTGAAGAAAGTATTATAATACTGTAGATCTCTTCTTTGATTTATGTGTTTCATTTTCTTTATTTATATTTTATTTCCTTATCCTTTATGTTCTCTTGACCTTCAGAAAGCTGGTGTGCTTTCCAGAAAGCTTAATTTTTTATCACTCCCTTATCATCAGTTACTGTTTGTTCTAATGTAATAAATTTCCCCTTCCTTTCCTTCCTTTCCCTTCCCCCTTCCTGTTTCTTACCCTCTTCCCTCTTTCCTTTCCCTCTTTCCTTCCTCTTCTCTTTCCTCTTCTTCTTCTTCCCTTTAAAATCCCTTTCCTTCCTGCCTACCTTCCTTCAGAGAGGTTCTTTTTTTAGTATATGTTGAATTGATTTTCCTGATTAGATTGGAAAATGTTTGAGATGGCATAAACCACATTTGGAGTAAAGGAGCCTTAATGGTCATTTAGTACAGTCTCCTTAATACTATAGATGAGAAAACTAAGTCTAGGCAAATGTATTTGGCCTGGGGCTTCTTCTTCTTTTTTTTTTTTTAATTGAGACAGAGTCTCACTTTGTTGTCCTGGGTAGAGTGCTATGGTGTCACAGCTCACAGCAACGTCTAACTCTTGGGCTTAAGTGATTCTCTTGCCTCAGCCTCCCAGACTATAGGACTATAGGCGCCCACCACAATGCCTGGCTATTTTTTGGTTGTAGTTGTTGTCATTGTTGTTTGGCAGGCCTGGGCTGGATTCGAATCCACCAGCTCCTGGTGTATGTGGCTGACCCCACCTAGCTGTTGAGCTACAGGGGCTTCTTTTTGAGAGTTACTTTTTATATTTGAAAGTTATTACAAAGATATTTTAAATTTTAAGAATTCTAGGAGTATTTTTATTTTTTTGATGAAAAGTTAACTCTCAAATATTGTAAAGAGGCACTAAACAGGAATTAATAAAGACCATTCTCTCAAAAACTACAAAAGAGCCTGGAAGAAATGTTTGCTTTTCTTGTAAGGCCTTCCTTTAGAGTTAGTTAATATTTGAGTGCTATCTTTGAGCCAAGTACTGTGCTAGTCCTACATATTACATTTTATTTTATTTATTTTATTTATTTATTTTTTGAGACAGAGCCTCAAGCTGTCCCCCTGGGTAGAGTGCCGTGGCATCACAGCTCACAGCAACCTCCAACTCCTGGGCTCAAGCGAGTCTCCTGCCTCTGCCTCCCAAGTTGCTGGGACCACAGGCGCCTGCCACAACGCCTGGCTAGTTTTCTTCGGTTGCAGCCATCGTTGTTGTTTGGTGGGCCCAGGCTGGGGATTCGAACCCGCCACCTTAGGTGTACGTGGCTGGCGCCTTAGCCACTTGAGCCACAGGCGCTGAGCCCCTTAATTTTTTAAAAGATGCAATTTTATGTATTTATAATTTACTACTTTAACAAATTAAAAATGAACTTTTTTTCTTCCCATAAAATTTTTGAATGAGTGACAAAGTATACAACACCATCTGTACCTGAGTCTGTAGCTTCACTTCTTGGCCTCTCCCTTTTACCATAAGACATCTTCCCTTTTTCCTGAGTTTTCTACAAGAAAAAACATGGCATAGGTCTTAATATTTAAGTGTTCTTTCTCTTAAAATGTGGGGATTAAGACTGTGCTCTCAAACACTACCATTTGCTACTTAGCTACTATTCTTATTTCGTTCTAAATTAATATATATTAGCTATATAAGTTATCAAAATTAATGTAAGGAAACATACCAAACAATTAAGTAAAACCACCACAAAACAAAAAGAAAATAACACGTTCAGTAGATTACAAAAATCATTGCCTTGAAGGTACTCGAGACAGCAGTGCATACAAGCAGCTCATATTTCTGCTCCAGCTGCAGTGAAGCTGCGGGCTCTGCACCTGCCCCCCTCAACATAAGCCACTATAAGGTGGGGGTGGGGAACAGCACCTCTATTTAGGCAACATGAGATGAAGTCTCCTACATAAGGGCAACTGCAGGTGAGCCCCAGGAATGCCACTTCCCCATACACAATTTCAAGCCCCAGGAATGCCACTTCCCCATACACAATTTCAAGTCCTCGAAGAGCACAGGACCTCCTTAGCTGAGGGGTTACCTGCACCATGCACGTGCAGACAGAAGAGGCTGCAAGGCTGGAGGGAAAAGTAGCCCTCATGCCTGGCTACTGGGCGGAAGGACCACACTGAGATGCCACCTCAGGTCAATACTGGTCCTAAGAGGGCAACCGTTGATTTTAGGGTGAGATACCAAAAAAAAAAAAAAAAAAAAAAAAAGCTAATAAACTAGTTATGAACTTGCACCTGGCCGGCCCTAGTGCACATAGGCACTGCATACCTGCAGTTACAGTGTAACTGTGTTTGAGAAAGGGGGAAGAGCAGCGGGGGTGGTGGGTGTCTGGGTCCTTCCTAAGGAGGCAAGAATGAAAATGGGTCCAAAAACACCTTGTGAACTAAAAATCCTGAATGGATCCCTCTTGGCCAACGGTACCCCAGAAAAACATTAAAACTGACCTCTTGGCTTGGCGCCTGTGGCTCAAGTGGCTAAGGCACCAGCCACATACACCTAAGGTGGCAGGTTTGAATCCAGCCCCGGCCCACCAAACAATGATGGCTGCAACCAAAAAAATAGCCAGGCATTGTGGCAGGTGCCTGTGGTCCCAGCTACTTAGGAGGCTGAGGCGGGAGACTCGCTTGAGCCCAGGAGTTGGAGGTTGCTGTGAGCTGTGATGCCATTGCACTCTACCGAGGGGGATAGCTTGAGGCTCTGTCTCAAAAAAAAAAAAAAAAACAAAAAACTGATCTCTTGGGGGTGGCACCTGTGGCTCAGTGAGTAGGGCACCAGCCCCATATACCAAGGGTGGTTGGTTCAAACCCAGCCCTGGCCAAACTGCAACAAAAAAATAGCCGGGCATGTGGCGGGCGCCTGTAGTCCCAGCTCTCCGGAGTCTGAGGCAAGAGAATCACCTAAGCCTAGGAGTTAGAGGTTGCTGTGAGCTCTGTGACGCCACGGCACTCTACCAAGGGTGATAAAGTAAGACTCTGTATCTACAAAAAAAACCCAAAAAACAGAAAAAACCTGACCTCTTGGCCACAAAAAGAAGGGAGACTGGATGCCTGGGACAGTAAGACACTAATTATAAGCAGACCCAAGGCCACACAGAGGAAAGGTTAGAGCACCTGCAGACAGCCTTCAGCCTCAGTTTTACAGATCACTTGAGTCAATTTACTGGGGTTTATCTCCAATTAACTGGCTTCCTTATTCTCATTTCATTAGTCAATTACAAAACAAAGAATTTTTAAACCCCCCCATAACCTGTAAACTCCTGCTTCAAGATTTTCTGCTTATTCAGGCTAATACAATGTCTGCCTTCCATTAACTGATTTGTGACTTTACCTGCAATTCTGTTTCTCTACAGTGTATAAAACCAAACTGTAACCCACCATGGCAAGCCCACTAACTCAAGACTTCGTGGGTGTGACTCTCCCAGCCATGGTCATACATATGTGGCTCAGAATAAAATTCTAAGTTATTTTTCAGAGTTTGGGTTTTTTTCTGCTAATATTGCCGCAGAGTAGGGCCTACTCTAGATATGCTATAAACAAAGTCTAAAACCCATCACTGACCAGATCCACCACTGAGACGGACTGGGGACTGTGCTGAACAGAATCTGAGATGACATGCCTAATTCCCTGCCAGGGAGTGTGGTGGCACCTGTGAATGTGATGGGATGGCTGCCCCCCTTGATTACAATCTACACCTAAGACTTCAGATGGGGGAGACTCCCCAGCAGGCATCTGTGAGCTCTCACACTGTACAGGGGCCATGTGACTGGGACAGGAGGGCAGCCTGCAGGAGCAGAGGACAACCTCAGCTCACACCCAGAGAGAAAACAGGATCAGTCTCCAGAGCAAAGAACTGAATTCTACTAACAACCCAAAACAAATTCAGTGATCTTGTGGGGGGGGGGGCTGAGTCTCAGATGAGATTTCTGCTTGTGAGATGCTGAGCAGAGAATCCAGCTAAGCTGAGCCTGGACTTCTAACCTCAGAAACTGAGATAATAACTGTGTGATGTCAAGCACCCAACTGTGTGCTGACTGGTTATGCAGCAATGGAAACTAAACAGAGGTGAGTCCCACTGAGTGAGAAAGGTTTAGAAAACACCTTAAGCTACCCACAGACTGACCTGCCAAAGGATAAAAAGCGTGAACTTGAAGATAATCACACAGTAATTAAGCGACAAACTAGAATGAAAGTCAGCATTATTCACAAGAAAATAAAGAATTCAGATTTTAAACAACCCATCAACAAGAATGTTCACTACATAGATTAAAGATGTCACACAGAGCTGGGGTGCAGTGGCTCACACCTGTAGTCCCAACACTCTGAGAGGCTGAAGTAGGAGGATTCCTTGAGCTTGGAAGTTTGAGACCAGCCTGAACAAGACTGGGACCCCATCTCTACTGACAATAGAAAAACTAGTTGGATGTAGGGGTGAGCACTTGTAGGGCCACCTACTTGGGAGGCTGAGATAAGAGGATCGCTCAAGTCTAAGAGTTTGAGCTTACTGTGAGCTATGATGCAACAGCACTCTAACCAGGGTGATGGAGTGAGACTCAAAACAAAACAAAATAAACAAAAACAACAACCAAAACAAAAAACCTTAGAAAAAAGACTGAAGAGTATAGAACCAAAAACATGGTGGTAATTTTAGGGTTATAGAATTTAAAGGTGATTTTATCTTCCTTTCTATACCATCTAGACTTTCTAAAACAGGCGTACTCAAACTACGGCCCACGGGCCACATGCAGCCCACCTAGGACATTTATCTGGCCTGCTGGGTGTTTTTGCCACCTCTGCGTGTCCTGTTTAGCAACCGAATCGTCCCAGGGCCACAGTCTGGCCCTCCAACGGTCTGAGTGACAGTGAATTGGCCCCCTGTTTAAAAAGTTTGAGGACCCCTGTTCTAAAATAATCATAAGTTTTATTATATTAAATGTATTTTTGTTATGTTAAGAAAAATATAAAATTTATCTGTTAAAGGATTAAAAAAAATTTTTTAATAAACTTTTTCTCTATCCAAGGGAATGGCAGACACCTGTTTACCTGCTGACTTTCTGTTG
Organism: Galago senegalensis; assembly: GCA_963575145.1. Classification (NCBI taxonomy): domain Eukaryota; kingdom Metazoa; phylum Chordata; class Mammalia; order Primates; family Galagidae; genus Galago; species Galago senegalensis. The sequence continues at coordinate 3,944 of CAUYTI010032593.1, read as the reverse complement.
CCAGTGTCTCTCTTTCAGCAGGGGGCTGGGCACTAAGGTGTCCTGTCCGTATAGAAGGGACTGATTCCGCTGGTTTCTCTGGAGATTCTGAAGATGCTGCAGTTGGAAGAGCTTCATGTTGCTGTGTGCTTGTTTTCCCTACTGATTTAACTTTTCTTCTTATCTCACTTTTTTCAGCACTTTCAGACTCATTCCTGATGGGCCTGAGTTTTCTTCTTGGCTATATGAAGAGCACAGCATTACTGGTCTAGGAAATGAGAACACTTGTAACTCTTACTGTAATAGTAGAAAACTGTGAAGTCCATACTTACTTCTAAACCTCAAAGATGAACATTATAGGAAGTTGGCAACATAATTAGTGGCTCCAAATAAACGTTCCTAAGAATTCGCTCCACCTTAGCGAACCACACCCTACAGATGTTCCACGAATGCTACGAAAACTGACAAAGCGCACCGAGATTTGAGACCCCTTTGATGAAAAACACTTCACATAAAACAGTTCTCAACCTGTGGATTGTGACCCCTATGGGGGTCTACTGACCCTTTCATAGGGTCGCCTAAGAAAAACCCATTGGAACACACATCCTGCATATCAGATATTTACATTACGATTCAAAATTACAGTTATGAAGTAGCAATGAAAATAATTTTATGGTTGGGGGACACCACAACATGAGGAACGGTATTAAAGGGTCGTGCACCATTAGGAAGGTTGAGAACTACTGAGATAAAACATGTTTTTCTTTCTACTATAAAAGTATCTTCAAAAAAGTAATATATTTTCTTTACGAAAAATACTGATACAAAATAGCTTTTGGATCTATATCCAATACATCTGGAAATGAATTATTTTATACAACATTTTCTCTATTTGCATCCAATCAAAATACATATTCTTACTAATTAAAATAGAAAAGAAGGCTAGGTGCCTATGGCTCAAGCCGCTAAGGCACCAGCCACATACACCTGAGCTGGTGGGTTCGAATCCAGCCCAGGCCCAGGCCCACCAAACAACAACGACGGCTGCAACCAAAAAATAGCCAGGTATTGTGGCAGGTGCCTGTAATCCCAGATACTTGAGAGGTTGAGGCAAGAGAATCGCTTTGAGCCCAGGAGTTGGAGGTTGCTGTGAGCTGTGATGCCACAGCATTCTACCCAAGGCAACCATTCTACCCAAGGCAACAGCTTGAGGCTCTGTCTCAAAAAAATAAAAAAGAAAAAAAACAATAAAATAAAATAAAAGAGAACACATACCTTTTTTGCACTAATTTTCACAGATTCGCTTTCACTTGCTTCACTTTGGGAACTGTTCAAACTGTACCAAAGAACAAGCCATCAGTACCTTCACATGTTCCATTTTTATTCACACATGTCTTCTACAAGTTGTTTGTCCAACAGGAAAACAGACCCAATTTAATGAGGAGATATCCTACTTGTCAGACGCAAGTCTGCTTTCTCCCGGGCTCTCCGGCTGTCTCCCATGTCCTCCCACCCAGGTGAGCAGTACCAGTGTCCATCCCTGTAGCACCCTGAGTCCCATCTGAGAACAGCACCTTCCTCCATGTTACCAACCTAGCATGTGGGCCATTCACTGTCTGCAGTGAAAGTGAATCTCCTGGGCTCTTCATTAGTGATAAAAACAGAATACTTAGGAGATAGCTCACGCCTGTAGTTCAGTGGCTAGGGTGCCAGCCAGATACACCAGAGCTGGCAGCTTCAAACCCAGTCCTGGCTTGCCAAACAAGGACAACTACAACCAAAAAAATTAAAAAATAGCCGGGTGTTGTGGCAGGTGCCTGTAGTCCCAGCTACTCGGGAGGCTGAGGCAAGAGAATCGCTTAAGCCCAAGAGTTGGAGGTTGCTGTGAGCTGTGACGCCACAGCACCTACTGAGGGCGACAAAGTAAGATCTGTCTCAAACAAACAAAGGAATACTTTCTTTTACACTTAATTCTTTCATCTTTTCATTTGATTCAGTACAACATTTATTTTACACCAATCTCAAAGTGCAAAGTATGGTGAATAAAGTTTTTTTTATTTTTTTTTTTGAGACAGAGCCTCAAGCTGTCCCCCTGGGTAGAGTGCTGTGGTATAGCTCACAGCAACCTCCAACTCCTGGGCTCAAGCAAGTCTCCCGCCTTTGCCTCACCAGTAGCTGGGACCACAGGCACCCGCCACAACACCCAGCTATTTTTGGGTTATAGCCGTCATTACTGTTTGGCTGGCCCGGGTCGGATTTGAACCGGCCAGCTCAGGTGGCACCTTAGCTGATTGAGCCACAGGCACGGAGCCAAGACTTGTATTTTAGAAAAATCACTCTGAGGCTGGGTATAGTGGTGCACACCTGTGATCCCAGCACTTTGGGATGCTGAGGAGAGAGGATCGCCTGAGGCCTGGAGTTTGAGACCAGCATGAGCAACACAGCAAGACTCCATCTCTTAAAAAAAGGAAAGAAAAAAAAACCTAGCTGGGCCATGGGGGTGTGCCCCTGCAGTACCAACTACTGAGGAGGTTGAGGCAAGGAGGCAGGAAGATACCCAGAGCCCGAGTTACAGGCTGCAGCAAGCTATGACAGTGCCACTGCACTATAGCCTGGTCACCAGCAAGATCCTGTCTCTAAAAAAAATAAAAGATCACTCTGGAAGTTGTATGGGTGGGAGGTCCACAAAGAGAGGAATTCAAGAGACAAGGAGACCTGGAAGAACTGCAGCAGGAACGCTGGTCAGCAGGAATGATGGGCAAAGTGAAAGTCCCTGAACAGTGGCAGCTACAGGGAGGTGGTGACAGCATGGAGAGGAGAAATGAAATTTTTTTTTTTTTTTTGGAGACAGAGCCTCAAGCTGTAGCCCTGGGTAGAGTGCCGTGGCATCACAGCTCACAGCAACCTCCAACTCCTGGGCTTAAGCGAGTCTCCTGCCTCCACCTCCCAAGTAACTGGGACTTCGGGTGCTTGCCACAATGCCCAGCTATTTTTTGGTTGCAGCCATCATTGTTGTTTGGCAGGCCGAGGCTGGATTCGAACCTGCCAGCTTAGGTCTATGTGGCTTGGTAGAATGCTGTGGGGTCACAGCTCACAGCAACCTCCAACTATTGGGCTTAAGCGATTCTCCTGCCTCAGCCTCCTAAGTAGCTGGGACTACAGGAGCTTGTCACAACGCCTGACTATTTTTGTTGTTGTTGTTGTTGTTGTCATTACTGGTTAGCTGGCCCCGAACCCGCCTGCCTCGGTGCACGTGGCTAGCACTGTAACCACTGTGCTATAGGTGCTGAGCCAGATAGTTTATAACATAGGAAATCTTAGTAAAACTGTCAATTGGGTCAAATGAGTAAAAAACACATAATTATTTCGATAGGTGAATTCTGGTAAAATGCATAACTCAGTATCAAGCAACATGAATAGTCTATTTTTAGGAATCTGTTTCTTCTTCATCTCTATTTTCTAGTATCCATAAGAATATTTGGCAAATACTCAATGTTCAATAATTTAGAAAATTAAATTAAAAATGAATTCCTTATAGTGAAAAATTTAATGTACATAATTTATAGCTTTCACATATAAAATCAACCACAGCAACAAAGATAAAATGTAAGAAAAGACTCCACATATAAAATAATAATTACCAAACACACAAAAAGACAAATCATCTTGGAATAAATTTAGGAAACGTACAAAACCAATATAATTAAAATTCTGAACAGCACTAAAAGACAGAACTTGAACAAATGGAAAAAATCATCAAATATTCTTTCTAGTTTAATTTATAAAACTGGCTCGGCGCCTATAGCTCAACTGGCTAAGGCGCTAGCCACGTACACCTAAAGTGGCGGGTTCGAATCCCCAGCCCGGACCCGCCAAACAACAATGACGGCTGCAACCAAAACATAGCCGGGCGTTGTGGCGGGTGCCTGTGGTCCCAGCTACTTGGGAGGCGGAGGCAAGAGACT
>CAUYTI010032592.1:0-27788 GCA_963575145.1 Galago senegalensis | reverse complement strand
AGCCTGATTACCTGTATTTCAAGGTAATAGAAACTTATTGTTTATTATAGTAGCTGTTTGCCTAAGGTGACTCAGTTTACAGCTCAGTGGCTGTGCAACCTGGGGTGGGGGAGAGGCAGCTGGGAGTGGCCCTGCAGGTTTTACTGGCAGAGGTTGGGGTGGAAGGGCTATGAATGGAACTTATGCAGTAAACAGCCAGGAATGGGGCTTGTGCTGTAAACAGCCAAGAATGCAGCTTGTGCTGTAAATAACAAAATGGAGCTAGTTTGGTTCTCACAACAGTAGAATAAGAATTCCAGGTAGGAGCCGGAATTGGGCATTGAAATGCAGCTTCTGAGAGTAGCGGCAGCATCCAAGTGGACAGAGGCACCCTGGGTTCAGGCGGGGGCTCCCCCTGGACCAGCGGCCCTCCTAGCCCCGGGGCACAGTCCTCACCCAAGCTGTGGGAGCCTCCTGGAGCTGAAGAAGGGATGCTGGACAACAGTGGACACCCCCACAGATTTGCAGTTCAGGAAGTTACAGATGTTATTATTACTGGGAGGTACCTTCCTCACTTAGTCTCCTGCTGGGCCATTTTGGTCACCCTCATCTCCTCAGCCCTGCCTCCTTCCTCGTGGCCTACTCATCTTTCTCTTTCTTGGCCTCTGCCTTTTCTTCTTCCTCCTCCTCTTTCCTCCTATCTTCAGTTGCAGCTCTCAGGAGAGTCCAGGGTACTGTTTTCATGAAACAAAGAGATTTACCCTCCCTGTGTTTGGCTTTGGTGGTTGAAAAATGACAATGACTTTGGATAAGACAGAGAGGACAGGGAGGACCGAGAGGAAGATGCACTGTCTGTGTCTCTATTTCTCCTGGGCCTTGTTCTCAGTCACTAACTTTCATTCAGAAAATGCCAACCCAGCATCTCGTTTGCCTCAGGCACTACATTTGCTCCTGGGAAGGAACCTCAAATAAAATACATTCCACTGTCTTACAGTGATGTCAGGCTTTTATATCCAAATGGACTTGAAAGTTTCTTGAATAAACCTTTGGTGAAGAAAACAATTACCTACACCAGGTTATCTCCCCATAATGGATCCCTTATATAAAGACAGAAGTTTTAAATTTTGAATTTGTTTAAAATTAGTAACAGTCCATTTGGTTGGCAGGTTTTAGACTTATGATTTCTGAAAATAATTTAGGGAGGCTTCAGAAGTCAATTGTACAGAATATAAAGCTTTGAAAAAAGAATATGAGATGGTGCTGCCTGTGGGGTGCTACAAGAGGTCAGCACTTGTCTTTAAGGGCCCCTCAGAAGAACAAGAATAAGTGCTTTGAGGAGAAGTCTACTACTTTGCCAGCATAGGAGGAAAATTGTAGGCCATCCTCTCAAAGTCCAAATTCCTGTCCTCAAGCAGAAATACAGAGCCTTTAAAGGGAGGGCCCTCAGTTTGAGGCTATTGTTGTTTAGTTCAACCAAGTTAATGATTCTAATCGGTCTACCTGTGTCAAAGACAAAGTCAGGGCCTTGGCCCTCCTGGGAAGCCTCCTGGCCCAACTCCAGGAGCTCCCAGAGCAAAAGACACTCCCCTTCGCTTTCTGACCACTGGCCTGAGGCAGGGGGTGCAGGGTTCAGTTCCCAAGAAGAGTGGGGGAAGTTTTAAAGAGACAAAAACCTTTTTGCCTTCCCCCCCCTTTTTCAGGCCATTCCTTCTGTTATGTTTTCCCCACTCTCACCTTTACGCTTCTGTATTTCCATATTTACGGGAGTAGGGGTGACTACCCTGTTACAGGGTCTTGCACTCTGCATGTTCCCTGTGGGCTGAATTATGGTAAATGAGAAGCTGGTCTTGCTCTTGAGGACGTTACAGCTGCAAAGAGGACACATCGAGGAGAGTGACAGGATGAAAGCACGGTGCCAGCGAGCAAAGGGGCTATGGGATGGGAGGGAGGCACAGTGTGTAGGGGCACTTCAAGGGGGAGGGGAAGCAGGGAATGAGAAGCACTCTGCTGGGAGAGGAGGATGAGCTGACTGTGGGGGTTCATCTTGTGTGCCAACAAGACTGGGCCGTGGGGTGCCTCAACAGCTGGTGCAATGTTATTCCTGGGTGAGCCTGTGAGGGTGTTAGTGAGAGCACATGTAGAGAGAGTAAGATGGAGTCAGTCAGGCTGGGCCAACATGACACAGCCGGTCAGGATGGTTTAGGGCCTACGTGACCTTTACCTCTTACCTCTCATTCTTATTGTTCTGTAATTTGGCTCCCACCCCAAAGATGCCTATCTTGAGTAGGTTAGGTGGTTTAATTTAGGAGATTGACTTTTATATAAGGGTTAATGTGGTCTTTGCTTTGAACTTTTTATGTAAAAAACTGTAATTTTGGAAATGGAAGAACAGAACAGTCTTGGAGAGGCTACTCTCACTGTTCTCCAGAATCTCTGGCCTCCTAACAAATAAAGTTTGGTGGACCTGTCCCTGTCTCTGCATACTGGCTGACAGTGACTGGCTGACGGCCTGCATACAGGCCAGACCCTCTTCATCTGGTAACAGAGCCAACGAAAAGAACATTTGCTTTTCTTTCCACTCCTGTTGTCTCAATATATTTCAGGAAAGAAGATCGAAAATTCAACTAGACTTGTTCAACTCATTTAAAATAATACCTGTCTCTCAGGTTAATTTCCAAAATGACGCATTTACAAGTCAATCCATTCATTCTCCCCAGTATCTATTCACCCTCCTTAGTAATCATTCACTACTATCCTCCTCATTTCCCCCCTCCCTTCTAAAAGGAACATATACAAATATCTGAACTCCTTTGCGATATTGGGTGTGCACTCTGTGACTTCTCCCCATGCTTATGGTAAAGAAATCTTTTCTCTTATAAGTCTACCTTAATTGTGAGCACCCATTCTGCACCCATTAGAACGTCAAGTTCTTCAGGATCAGAACTGGAAAACGAAAGTGTAGAACCTATCTCAAATTTAAATTTTTTATTTGCATATTACTTTCTTATAAATATAAATATAAAATATTGACACTGAAACCAACTTGGGTGAATTATTTTGGTTAGTAAGAAACCACAGAGCATACAGTATCAGAAGGGTTGTGGTGAAGGGATTTTGGCGTGAGGAATGACAAGGCTGGACACAGAATCTGTGCCAGGGGACCAAGGTGCTCAGGGACGAGTGCTGCTGAGCAAACCTTGGATCCATATTTATTATCATAAAACAGGGAGAAGTAGATAGAAGCTGCTTATCAGACGTCAGCACTGACGGGAAGGATGTGAAGGGATTCAGTCTCCACCTTGTTTTTGCAAAACCACTGGACCTTTTGCCTCCAGTGTCAAGAGACCTTAGGAATCCAGAGAATCTTTACTGCCACACCTCACATACACATTCTCTCTTGAAGGTCAGTCTTCTGCCCTCCTGCACGTGCATGACTCACATGCCATTCTCGTGACTCTTTAGGTCTCTCGAGTCTAAAGCGAGCCCATGTCCAAGGTCAGGACACAGTTTTCCCTGCACTGTTGCAATCGCTGCACACCTTAGGTGGCACATTTTGTTACTGCATGCTCCCCAGTCAAAGGGTTAAAGGTCATCAATCAATAAATAAGCATGCATTTTTTTTTTTTTTTTTTAGAATTTTATAAGAACCGAAGTTAAAGTGGTCACCTTCTTGGAATCAGCCTCAGATGGGAAGGAGGTGCAGGCAACTACCTTTAAATAATTTCATGCTTAGACGGTGCCTGTAGCTCAAAGGAGTAGGGCACCAGCTCCATATGCCAGAGGTGGAGGGGTCAAACCCAGCCCCGGCCAAAACTGCAAAAAATAAATAAATAATAATAACTTCATGCTTGGGATGCTCTTTGGCTTTTTAGCACTGTAAACACATAGTCTGTGGATAAACATAAATATTGATTTTTAAAGGCATGTACCCTCTAGAAGTCAGGTCTGTCTGCCAGAAAGTGGGTCACCAGGGGACTCAGGGGATGCGACTACAGGCACCCCTGCCTTCTCTAGGACTGTAATCATGCTGATGACTTACAGTCTCCTTAGTTTTTATTTAAATTGTGGTAGCACACATGTAACATGAAATTTATTATCTTTACCATTTTAAAGTGTATAGTTCAATGACATTGTGACCAAAAGTTTGACATTTGTCCCCTGAAGCTACATCAGAAAAAGAGGAATAAGCAGTTTGAGGAGAAGGAGAGAGAAATTTGCTGGCAAAGGGGGAAAATGACAGACAATGGTCTCAAAATCCCAATTCTTGCTCTGAACAGAAGCACATAACTTTTAAAATTTCTGATCCCATAAGTCCGTCTTGGGCCAAGACATGGCCTCATGGCCTCTGCCCTGATTCGTCCCATCTTCAGCTAAGATAATCTTAGACCTCTGCCCATCCCATTTACAGCTCTGAAGATCTTGTGACCTCTGCCCAGATGATTCCCTAAAGCTATCTCCTGTGGTGCAAATAACAAGGGACATTCCTTGCCCCTCCTGACCACTGGCCCAAGGCCAGGATGCAGGTTTCAGTTTCCAAAATGGGAAAACAGAAAATATTTTTGCCATGTTTTCTCAGACCATTCCTTGTGACGACATTAAGCATATTCACAGTGCTGGGAGTCATCACCACCATCCATCTCCAGAACCTTTTCATCTCCCCAGAGTGAAACTCTGTACTCCTTAAATGCTACAGTATATTCTTCTCCCCCAGCCCCTGGCACCCACCATTTTACTTTCTGTCTCTGGGGATCTGACTGTCCTAGGGACCTTGTTGAATGGAACCACACAGGATTTGTTGTTTGGTGTCTGGTTTGTTTCACTTAGCATAATGCCCTCAAGGTCCACCCACACTGTAGCCTACGTCAGAGTCTCCTTCCTTCCTTAGGCTGATACTCTACTGTATACATAGACCACATTTTGCTTTTTCACTCAGTCACCAATGCACACTTGGATTGATTCCACCTTTGACTACCCTGGATACTGCTACTTTGAATGTGGGTGTGTGGATGTCTGTGTGAGTTACCGCTTTCACTTTTGGGGGGATATATGCCCAGAAGTGGCATCGCTGGACCATGTGATATAATAATTCCACATTTAATGTTTTTTGAGGGAACCACCATACTGTTTCCCATAGTGGGTCCACCATTTAACATTCCCACTCATGACACACAGGGTTTAAATTTCTTTACATCCTCCCCAATACTTGTTATTTGCTATTGTTGTTGTTATTTAATAATTATAATAGTCCTTCTAATGGGTGTGAAATAGATACTCAGAGATTCTTAATATTGTGCTCAAGATATTTCTCAATCAAATTTCCACTACTTTCTCTTGCTTGGGTCTCAAGAAATGTCCTAATAACAAACGCCATCTAGGTTAACGCCTACCAGTCGGCAAGCATTCCAAACAAATTGTTAACTAAAACTAACACAAAGGAGACTCAACTTGGGAAGATCATGCGTGAAATACGTGTGTTTTCTGAGGGCCCAGAGAGCAGAGTACACCATTCATAACTCACATTGCACGGCCTCGCCCCCCAGATCACGTGTCTGGCAGGCCCCACAGGTGGACACCCCTCTGTGCAGCAGGATCCTCCCAGCGCCCGGGTGAGGCCATGAGTGGGAAGAGCATCCTGCTTTCCTGAGTGCAGGAAACTTTGACATTGCTATTTTGATGTGTCCTAAAAGCCAACTTAACACTTTCTGAGGAGGTACCCCCTCCTGCCCATAGCTTCACCCATCCTGCTTGGGTGACTGCTTGGCCCCAAGACACCCTCAGCTGAGGAAGGGGGCTCAGGGTGACATGAAACTCAGGGACAGGTAGGCACGCCACCTCGAATAGGTAAGTGTGTCATGGGTTTTTCTCCTTCCACTTTTTTCCAGCTTTATTGGAAATCCTTACCCAACATTTTGGACTTTTTGACAATGTGCAGAAACTTTGCAGAGCCTGTGAGCTCAAGTTTTAGAACTTGCAGGTGATCCCAAGGGGACGTGCAGGAGCCAGAAGGCAGCACAGGCAGGGACACCGTTTCTCTCTGCCTGACCTCAGCCTGCAGGGTCAGGCAGAGAGAAACAGGGGAGCGTCTGTGTGTAGCCCTGGGACCTCCTTTTCTTCAGCACCTCTCTGGTAACTCCCATTTTGGGACAAGGCCTGGAATTGAGCAGTGATCAAAATGGAGAGTGATTGGCAACTCGCCTTAAGCAAACCTGTTGCATAAAAAAATGGAAGTTTGTGCAAGGGGATCTGAATTATTCACCTAACAGAGAAGCCTTGGGACTTGAGCTGGCTTTGGCAGACCCCAACCCTCACACTTCATGAGTTTTCTAAGAATCCTTCCACCACTTCACACAGAGTGTGGTGGCCCTGGTCTGACCATGTGCAGAAGAGAGACTCAGAAGCACCCAAACGTGGAAGCAGGAAACCCCTTCTGCTATAACGGTGAACCCTGAGAGCTGGTATGGCCTCAGCCTAGGAGGACAATACTCCTTCTGACAGGTCACCTTCGCTCTGTGCAGGCGGCCTTGTCTGGAACTTGGGGGCTCCACTGTGGGAATGAGAGAATTTGCAACCAGCTCTTTCCTCTGACCTCGGGTGTGTCCTGCCTGCACACGGCGCATTTGCTGGTTGGGTAGTTCCCCGGAGTGAACCAGCCTGAAACTGTGTCTGTCTTGCCAATGTCTGAATCTATTCATTCACTTACCATTCATGTACAGACAATCAGTGATGTTCTCTGTGAGCCAGATATTACCAGGCACTTGGGATACTGCCGCGAACAAATCAAAGATCCCCCACTTTTATGGCAGGGCCATAAAGATGAGAACCAGTAAGCATCTGTATTATAGTGAATTATCGTCTCCACGATAAGGCTATGGCAGTTGTGGTGGAAAAGGGAAGTGTTTGAGCAGGGTAGGGCAGGCATGGTGATGAGTGCTACACAGAGCAGCAGAGCAGGGGCCTCATGGGACAGAAAGTAGTGGGAGGAGTGGCCCTTAATGCTAGAGTCTCAAGGGGACCTGGCCTTGGCCTCACAGCCCCAGGGGAGCTGCCATAGGTGGGGAGAAGCAGTCACATGTGGGCATGTTTTGCAGTTGAATCAAGAGGATTTCTGGAAGGGTGGGATGAGGTCAGGGGAGGGCAGAGGTGGGGATTGAAGCAGGGTGCAGAGCCTGTGAGCTCGGAGAATGTCTGTGCATAATGGGAAGGTGATTTCCCAGGTCTCCCAGGCCACCTGTGTCACTACATCCAGGTATCTGTGCACCTCAGATTCACCCGGACCCCTTCCATGTGTTGCTGAAGCTTGGTGGCTGCCCCACCAGTTGTCCAAGTTCCCTGTTGTATTCAGCTCAGAATATACTCAACTAATTGAGAGTTGGAGCAAACAAAAATGAAGCTGAACCAGGAAAGGTAGGTTTCCATGTTAATGTGAAACTTCAGTTACTGCCTTAGAGGGGGTGAATTTTCCATCTTCCAAATTTGAGGAGTAAGTTTATATTGAGCATTATGGCAGCCACTTCAGATGCAAATTTTAGGAAGACCCATGAGAAGAACATAAGTCTCTATTGCATCATTTCCATATGGAGGGAGCTTGGAACAGATTTCAAGGGTGCACCCTAGTCTTGAGAGAAGTCTCAAGCTGTCTTCCTTGTTCCCACTCGCTCTGCCAAGAGTGAAGCCCAAAATTTCTTCTCAATCAACACTACAAATATATCCCTCCCTCTCAAGAAGCTAATCATGGCTCTCAAGTTCCCAGTTCATGAAATTAAAATTTGTTACTCTAGTTTTCAAAGATCTATCAAATGGCTCCATTTTACTTTGCTGGACACATGTTACACTCAAAGGACAAAAATAATCAGTAACATTATAAGGAGTCTGGAACTGTTTTTTATTTTATTTATTCATTCACTCAACAAGTATTGAGCACCTGCTGCTAGCAGGGTACTGTTGTAGAAGTTAGGAATACAAGGGTGGACCTGAATCAGTCTTCAGGGGATTTATAACCCAGCAAGGGATACCAACAAGGGAAGACACTTAGCCTGGTAGAGCTTCTGGAGGCACAAATGAGCCACACTCATGTTACCAGACAAAGAGGGTCTGGTCACCCTCACTGTCAGCCAACACGCAGAGACCAGGATAGGTTCACCAAACTTTGTCAGGAGGCCAGCGATTCTGGAGAACAGGGAGAGTAGCCTCTCCAAGAATGTTCTGTTCTTCCATTTCCAAAATCACAGTTTTATACAGAAATGTTCAAAGGAAAGACTACATCAACTTTTATTTTAAATTATAATCAGCATAGCTCAGTGACCTATTATAACATTTCAATCCAAAAGCTAATTTCCTAAATCAGTCCTCCCAAACTACTCAAGATGGGCATCTTTAGGGTGGGATGCCCATCTTGAGCAAATTTACAAAACAATAAGAATGGGAGACAGGGGGTGAAGGTCACTTAGGACCTAAACCCACCAGACCAGCTGTCTGGTACCAGACTGCCTCAGCCTGACTGACTCCATCGTGGTCTCCCTATATCTCACTCAGCGATAGCAGAGATGGCTTCTTCAGGGGCTGATAACTGGGCTGAGGCATCAGTGAAGAGTCAGCCCAATAGTCTCTGGACTGACACTCAAGAGCCTAGGACAGTAGCAAGACCCTAGGTGAGGCCAGGCTGGCAGGTAAACAGGGTCTAGAGCCCGTGCACTGCCTTTATGAGAACTGAAAATGGGCACTTTCTATGGGCTAATGCCTCACACCTAGTACCTTGGCTGGGAGAAGCGCTGAGCCAGGACTTCTTGACCAAGGACAAGCAGTCCATGAATTCGGATGGAAAGAAAAAAAATACTTATTTTCACTACTCTCTAACTAAACTGTAGTATTTCTTTCCATTATAAATGTAGACAATAAACTACTATAGCATTATCAGCACTAGTAGATTTGCCAGATTTAGCAAATATAAAATATAGGATGCCTAGTTCAATTTGAATTTCAGATAAACAACAAACTTTTTTTTTTTTTTTTGAGACAGAGTCTCACTCTGTTGCCCTAGGTAGAGTGCCATGGTGTCACAGCTCACATCAACCTCAACTCCTAGGATTAAGTGATTCACTTGCCTCAGCTTCCCGAGGAGCTGGGACTGCAGGTGCCTGCTATGATGCCTGGCTAATTCTTTTATTTTTAGTAGATATGCAGTCTTGCTCTTGCTCAGACTGGTCTCGAACTCCTGAGCTCAGGCAATCCACCTGCTTCAGCCTCTCAGAGTGCTAGGATTATTGGTGTGAGCCATTGCACCCGGACAAAATGTTTGTTTTGGTATAAGTATGTCTCATGCAATATTTGGGACATACTTAAACTAAGAAAAAGGTATCCATTGTTTGAGATTTAAATTTACTCTCTGTCCTATATTTGTCTGGCAACCCTAAGTCCTAGGGACACTATCCCCAAAGGTAATCAGCTATTTCCATTCATGTTCTGGTTGCTATAGTTACCATGACATATCAACTGCTCTAAAATTGCAGCGATTTTCAAGCCAGGTGCCTGATTATTTAAGGCATTAATACGGCACATGTATTGTTATATAGAAATTTGTCCTTTGAAAACTATTTTGCTTTCAGTATAAATTGGTTCCCTTTGTTGTACGATGTGTTTCATTTTATACACTTATAAACTTGAACCTGAGAAGGAGTTTGTGGTCTTCGGCAGATGGCATGAAGAAGGGTGAGTCTCAGCACCTGTCACCAGACCCCACCCATGAGCACAGGCCTGACTACAGCCCCACCGCGCAGAGACCAGGGCCACTGACCCTGTCTGTCAGCTGCCAGGCTCTATCCAAGTCCAGAGAACACAGACCACCAGTGTGACAGCCCTGACCTCAGCAGCAAAGGCAGCGGAAACCTTGACGCCTGAACAAAGAGAAGACAGTCCCAGGACACCTTTGGATGGGTCTGAGAAGACCCCCACCTACTGTGATCCCCAAGAGCCCTTCACGCAGATCTTGGGGCTGCCTTAGAGGCTAGGACTGGCTGGTGGCGTAAAAAATGACAGCAAACCAGGATTGAATATCCCTATGGACTGAGCAACCCCCCTCCCCGAGAAGTTCTGAACAGACAGGATGAAAAGTCAATTTGTTCCTGTTACCCAGTGGGGAATAGATGGGGAGAAAGACCAGATGATTCTAGAGAATATCCACCACATTTCGGGGCCAGGTAGCATTTACTGTGGCACGTGCATATCTGGGGTCCTGGGGTCCCCGTCTCCCCCTCCCTCCCTCTGATTCCTATGCGCTTTGCTTCTTTTCATGTCTCAGTTCTGGGACCCTAGGGCCCTTCTCCAGGTCCACATGTGCACCTGTTCTTGTTGACCACAAAGTCTCTCCCCCATGTGGCCTCTTCAAAGCTCTTGGTGACACACTTGCCACTAAGCTCAGGCTGGGTTCGTATGTCTCCAGGAACACACCAAACATATCCAGGAAAGGGCCCAAGTGGAAGCCACAAGAAGATGGGGGTCCCTGCAGGGGCATCCCAGGCCTGACATATTTGATGCTCAGTGCGCTTTTGCTGAATGAGTAAACTGAATTAAGCACTAGATGCGACTTGAACTTTGGTTTAGAAATAATGTATACCGCACCAGAATTGCCTTTAAAGTATTTATTTTAGTTTATTTTATCCCCAGAGGCTGGCATTTGAGAATGATAACTGGTATATCTATGTACAAATAAAATTAAATTTTTAACTAACATGGAAATTCATATTTACTGAGCCTTTCCTCTGCTGAGATTCTAGGGCGTAGTTATGTAGAACCACACACCAGCCTGCCTGGCTCCCATCCCAGCTCCACCACTTACCTCTGTGTGACCTAAGCTTGGTAATGACGCTCTCACTGGGCTGCAGGTTTCTCCAGCTGCAAAATGGGCCAAGTCAGAATATACCTGACGGGCTCATGTGAAGGGTAAGAAGCCCAGTTGTGTGAGAGGCTGAAGGTGGATACATGTCTCATGACAAGCCAGGCTCCAATCAGCAGGAGGGTTCTGCCTCGATTGGTTTGAAATGAGTGTGTTACCTCACGTTAAGAACTGACCTAATGGCAGGATCCTGACCCCTGTCTCCCTCCCTCGATGGCTGACTCCAAGGCATAGAGACACAGAGATGGAAACTGTCTGTAGGGCTTGGTGCCTGTGGCTCAAGTGGCTAAGGCGCCAGCCACATACACCTAAGGTGGCAGGTTCGAATCCAGCCCGGGCCTGCCAAACAATGATGGCTGCAACCAAAAAAAAAAAAAAAATAGCCAGACATTGTGGCAGGTGCCTGTCATCCCAGCTACTTGGGAGGGGGTGGCAGGAGACTCGCTTGAGCCCAGGAGTTGCTATGAGCTGTGATGCCACCGCACTCTGCCCAAGGGGACAGCTTGAGGCTTTGTCTAAAAAAAAAAAAAAAAAAAGAAAGAAAAGAAAAGAAACTGTCTGTAAGCTGCATTTGGATCTAGGACACAGCCGCCTATAAAAGGGCACCCGCCTAACTGTGAGGGGGCCCAATGCAGCCCCCACATAAACCCTTTCCCTCCCCCTCCTCCACTACTCTTAAGACAAAGACACGAAAGACCTAGTTAGCCCCACCCCTGAAGTTCACTCCAAAGGACCAGAAAGAACCGCTGAGATTGGCCCATCCCCTATAGCCCCATATAAAAAAGGGTCTCCAGCTGCCCCGGGACTAAAACCCCACCTTAGCACTGCCCAGGCAGGTCACCCTCCCCTTTCCATAAACCTGGCCTGAACACGTGGGCTCCTGTCTCTTCTCTGGGCACCTCTGCTTACCCCTTCCACTAACTGTGTAAGAATCAGATTGTCACACACACAAATCTTTATGCCTCTGCTTCCGGGAAGCCAAGTTAATATTTTCTCCATTTTATACGATTTAAACCCACATGCCGAGCACATACAGCCTGTGGGGTGGGACACGTATATAAAAGCCCCCCAGAGGTTATTCCCCCTGGGCACCCCTTGCCATCACTTTCCTAAAATGTACTCAACACTCTGCTGTACTTAGTAAGTGAAGAGTGTCTGGAAATAGCTTTTCAGAAGGTGACTGTAAGGAATGTAATCTATTTAGGAAAAATGGGACAATTGTATTAGAGACCACATCATCATTTAAGGAGGTCTCTCTGAAGCCTGGGTCAGGGGTCTCTGTTTCATTCCTCCCTCCTCGGGCCAGACCTGGGAATCCCTGTCAGAGCAAGGGGAGGGAGCAGGGAACCACCAGGGGGAGGGATGTGTGATCCTGTTTCTTTTTGCAGATCTTCAGCAGGGAGACTGCAGACAGCAGCAGCCCACGTGGGCTGCCGCATGATCGATCCAAGCCGAAAATAGCCCAGAGCCTCACAGTCTGCAGTTCTGGGAAGCACGATTTTTCATCCAGGGCTCAGCGTGTTGTTAGGAGTGCACTGTAGAAACTGCCACACTGAGGCAAGCCTTCATTCTGATTGGTGCGCTGGAAAACATGGATTGCTTGGGTTTTCCCGGAACTCTGATGCCTTCTGATACAATCTGGGACATGCACGTGATGAATGCCAGGCTGTCCACAGAGCCACTGCCCAGGGCTGGGGATGCTTTGAGGCAGTGAGGACCTCTCTCCCGATCCCTGTGGGGCACACAGCCTCTTCCTGCAGGAGGGCTCCTGGTCTCAGAATGTAGCATCACGTGCGCCCTCCCCTAAGGGCCAGCTATGCAGCCACTGAGTTAGGTGCAGCTGAGAATGGCGATTCTTTTCCACACATGGAATATAATATTACACGTCCTTTAAAAAATTGTGTCTAATCTTCAGCAATAAAATTGCATGGTTTGCTCCCAGGGCCATGATTCAGTAAGAAGAGATCAAAAGAGGGGGAGAAGGGCTCTGGGGAATCTTTTTAAAAATTCCAGTTTTAAAGATAGATGCCAAATGCAACCTGTATTGAATCTGCTCATAAATGCTCGATCGAATGGCATGTGTTTTGAAAAATTGGCATTGTCAAGGTGAAGAAGCTGGTGGAATTTTACTCCTCTTCAAAAACAAAAAAGATCAGTCCTGAGGAATATGTCTATGCTCCCTGTTGGGAGATGGTGCTGATGTTCTAATATCAAAAATCAAAATGATGGGTGGCGTCTGTGGCTCAAAGGAGTAGGGCACTGGCTCCATATACCAGAGGTGGCAGGTTCAAACCCAGCCCTGGCCAAAAACTGTACACACACACACACACAAAATCAAAATGATGTTTGCTGGTTATGAAAATTGTCCTCAACTAACTATGCAATACTGTCTTATGTATCAGATAGACTCTCTCTCTCACCCCCACCCCCCCATTTCTCCTCTCTCTCCTCTCTACTTTTTTGCATGAGCAACTTCCCACATTGATTGGAAGGAGTTATAGGGAGAAGTGACCAAGCTGATGCTGTGAATTATCATTGCTGAAGGCACTCAGGTGTGTGTGTGGCAGGCGTGCCAGGTCTGGGATGGGGAAGGTCTCTGGTGCCTCTCTTAGGAGACTGACTGCCCCAGGAGCCCCAGGGAGATGGCCTGTGCAGTGAGGCCCTCCTCACAGCCTGGTTTTCTCTGAGAAAACGGAAGCCAAAAATAGCAGAACGACAACTTTCCTCTCAATCTCCACACCCCATGGGTTCTGTGGGCCATAACTCAGGACAGAGATTTATGGCCACCTGGGTTCCAAAAAGTTTAATTTAGAGTCCCCAAGTCAGAGCAGACACATTTGCTGTCATATCTATTTTACAAGGAGATAAACTTTCAGAGAATCTGAAAGTGAAGGGTGATTTTGGCAAACCCAGCCATAGAGACCCTGGCAGCCTTCCTGAACTCTGTTGCAGAATCTCATGCTTTGCAGATATTTTAATCTGGCTCAGCACCTGTAGCTCAAGTGGCTAGGGTGCCAGCGACATACACTGGTGGGTTTGAATTCAGCCTGGGCCTGCCAAACAACAATGACAACTACAACCAAAAAATAGCTGGGCGTTGCGGCAGGCGCCTGTAGTCCCAGCTACTTGGGAGGCTGAGGCAAGAGAATTGCTTAAGCCCAAGAATTGGAGGTTGCTGTGAACTGTGACACCATGGCCCTCTACTCCAGGGCAACATAGTGAGATTCTGTCTCAAAAAAAAAGAGAGAGAGAGAAAATATTTTAATCTGAAATTGTATTCTCCAAGGTACTCTTGTCTTTTTTTAATTAAAAAAATAGTTGTGATAAATGCATATTACATGAAATCTACCATAGTGACCATTTTTAAGTGTGCAGGTCAGTGGTACTAAGTGTGCAGTTGTGCAGCCAGCACCACCATCCATTCCCAGAAGTCCTTCATTGTCCCAAACTGGATCTCTGTACCTATTAAATACTGACTCCTCCCTGGCAGACACTTGGCCTCTATCAGGTTTTCTATTCTAGGCCCCTCACACAAGTGGCATCACACAGAATCTGTCCTTTAATGACTGACTTTCATCACTTGGCACAATGTCCTCAAGGTCTACCCATGTTGTGGCATGTATCAGAATCTCTTTTTTAAAGCTGAATAATATTTCATTGCTTCTATGCACCACATTTTTGTTCATTCATTAATCGGTGGACACAGGGGTGGCTTTCATATGTTGGCTACTGGGAAGGATGCGATTATGAACACAGGTGTGCAAATATCTATTTGAGTCTCTGCTTTGAATTCATGTGCTTGTGGGCTGAGAAGTGGAATTGTCAGATTACATGATAATTCTGTGTTTAGGCTGCCAGGCATTGCCATGCTGTTCCCCACAGTGGCTGCACTACTTTACATTTCCACCAACAGTATGCAGAGCTCTAATTTTTCCACATCTTCACCAGTTTTTGAAAATTATCAAGAAAGCCTTCCTAATGGGCATGCAGTCTATCTGCCTGTGGTTTTAATTTTTAATTTGCATTTCCCTATGGTTAGTTATGTTGAGCATGACTTGACTATTGATAATATGAGATTTTAATAGGAAGTATTACTGAAACAATAAAAATAACTCTCATTGGCTATGTTTTGTAGCTATTTTCAAGTGTAGGTTGAGACTAGTAGAAACCATGGTGACTGGGAGGAGGGAGGGGCATCAGAGGTAGGAGGAGGTGGAGGGTGGCCCCTGCTACCTATTTCCATGGAAGATCCTGATGAAAAATTGCAGACCCTCAAATGGTAGCATTTTCTAGGGATTGATCTTGTGCAACTTCCAATTGTGTGCAGCAGCCAGTGGGCTGCAGCTAAATGTCAGCAGGAAAAGAGACTCATTTTTGTCAGGACTGCCCTCATTGTGCACCTCATGCTCTCATCAGTGTCAAACCATCTAATGTCTGTCACCTCGCATCTCTGTCCTTATAAGACTTTCAGAACCCTGAAGGGGACTGGACCACTAGGAGCCCTCAAAGTACAAGGCTGTGATGTCAGCCTTCGACTCATGTTTCTCAGCTCCAGCAGGGTTGTGTGTTTGGTCCAGGAAAAATGCTGGAAGATGGAGAATCGAGGCATTCCCTGGAAGGACACTGCTGTTAGAGTGATGGAAAGAACATGACGAGCCTTGGTGGTGTGTCCCAGCCTGAGACACTCTCCACCAAGGCAGACACGGTCACGAGCTTCACGGCTCACACACGCCAGCGGGGTTAGAGGGGAGAGAGGAAACCCTGCCGTGTTCCGCCAGGCCTGCTGGACAGCAAGGCAGAGCTAGCCCATGCACTGTGGTCACATGCTGCTCCTGACATAGGGTCAGGACTCCAGAAGCTTTTTCCAAACACAAAATCCACTGCAGCCCCTCACAAGCCTGGGAATGTGTTTTTCACCAGGGGCCCCGGGCCCATGTCCAAGTGGGAATCAGAGAGAGAAAGAAGCTGGTACCCACCTGTCTCAGTTGCCCACCGTTGGCGTGGACTTTTAATAAATGAGTGATTTGCTCAAATTAGACAGCCAAGCTAACCACAGGCCCCTTCTCTGTCTTCTTTTGCGGTCGTGTCCTTAGCCAGGTCTCTTTACAATTCATAGCTTTGTCCCCAAATTGCAGATGGGTCAGGCCCAGCTGCCTAAAACACGTTTGCATTTCTCTGTGCCTGGGTTATTTGCTGGAGAACTGTAACAGGTATATCTTGAATTATTTATCATTTTTGGTCATATAAATTTCAAATGCAGAGTTACAATCTATATTATGTTACACTGTTTTCAATTCTGAGGTAAAGTCCAACCTAAACATTGGTGCCCTCATATTAATCTGAAATTTAAAAAATAAGAAAAAAATTATGAGGTGGGGAGTACCATTTCTGTGGTAGCTTTCTTGGGGAGTTATATTTAATAGACGGTGGTATCGCTGAAAGATGGGGGAGAAATGAAAGCAAACCCTTCTCTTCTCAAGCCTCCCCCACAGCCAGGGTGGTCTTCTCCCTCCAGCCAGAAGGGTGAAGGGGGTGACAACCAGGAAGATTTTCAATTCAGTAAACAACATGGGGTTTGTTTGTTGTTTTAAATAAGAAGTCAAGAAGCCGACAAGCCCAAAGATCCCAATTTTGAAGAAAGCAGAATGGCCTGAAATTCTCCCGGGGTTGGGATGGAGAGGAACACTGCCATGACCAGCTGGTGTGGGTGCAGGCCACGGGTCAGGTAACTTAGGAAAACAGTGGATGGTTCTCCTGGCAGAGTTGGAGGCACACTGTGTACTGTCAGGACTGGGTCTGGCTAAGGAGGGTTTTATTTATGGCATCCAGCATCTGAATCATGTCATAAACTTTCCAGTGAAGGCCTCCAGCTGTGGTTTTATTAATGAGGACCAGAAGAAAAGCCACGCCATTACAAGTGTCTTGAAAAGACTCTTGTTGCTTTTGTTATTCCAAAACACTTGCCTCAAGTTAGGCACAAACTAAGTTCGAGTTATTCAAAGGCATTTTAGTTTTTTTTTAATTATAAAAGTTATTTCGGGTTGCACCTGTGGCTCAGTGGGTAGGGCACCAGCCCCACATACCAAGAGTGGTGGGTTTGAACCTGGACCTGGCCAAACTGCATCAACAACAACAACAAATAGCCAGGCATTGTACTGGGCGCCTGTGGTCCCAGCTACTCAGGAGGCTGAGGCAAGAGAATCACCTAAGCCCAGGAGTTGGAGGTTGCTGTGAACTGTGACACTACAGCACTCTACTGAGGGTGATAAAGTGAAACTCTGTTGCCACAAAAAATACACACACACACACACACACACACACATATATATATTTATTTCTGCTCCTTTCATACATCTTATTGTTCAGGAAACAGTCACAGACATCTCTGAAATAATGTGCTGCCCACACTCTGTTTAAAGGCAAAGCACCGGAGGTCAGGCTGACCAACTGTGCAGAGCACTCAGCTTGCAGAATCTCACTTCCTGATTTTATATTAATTTATGCAAATCAGAGATATTATTGCTAAAAAATGTTAATGGAGTTGTAAAACATAATTTTATTCAGTACTGTAGTTGTAGATATAGAGTATTCTTTTAAGAAATGAAAAACTAAGCAGAAAACGGCACTTCATATCGTCAGTACGTCAGTCAGTACTGGTCTGCAGGACAAGCTACTGCGACAAACTTGTCTTTGGGAGGCTGATGTGGGTGGATTGACTGAGCTCACGAGTTCAAGACCAGCCTGAACTAGAGTGAGACCATGTCTCAAAAAATAACTGGGTGTTGTGGTGAGCACCTGTAGTCCCAGCTACTTGGGAGGCTGAGGCAAGAGAAGAAGAAATGACAAGAAGAAGAAATTTTAGTCCAAGCTTGAAGATGCTTCACTAGATATTTCTTTCAAGACAGCTCCTCATTTTTTCCACATTTCATGTCAGAAAGATGAACACAAGAAGGGAGCCATCCAATAAAAGATGAGGGGTTGACATGATGTTAGAACCGGCTAGAGACGGAAAAAGGAATTACATAGGCAGATCCTCTGGGAGAGGGGCTAAGGACTTGTGCAGTAATGGTCCATGCCACAGAAAGGCCCACCCTGTGCAGGGCAGGGTGCCCTGCAGTGGAGGTGGTTTCCATTCTGAGTGAGATGGAATTACAGGAGCTGGAGGGGCCCAGTAGGCCTGGCTATCTTCCCCTCAGCCTGATCAGACAACCTGAAAGCCCATGGTTTTCATTAAGAAAGAAAAAAAAGCTGATGGTGACAAAGTTGATTTCACTATCCACAAACATGCCCCACCCCCAAGAAAGAGAAGCTGACCTGGCACGTGGGTTTTGCCCCAATGGAATGTCCTCATACCTTTTAGGGAACTGGTCTGAGCAGGGGGGTTATGCAGGAGAGGTTCAAGAGCAGGACAAAGGTGAGGCGTTCTTGGATACTTTTCTTCTTGCTCGTAATTGATCACTATTTTGAGAGTGAAATTCTAGGCTGAAAATGGCTTTTCCTCAGCATTTTGAAGGCATTATTCCAGCACCTTCCAGCTTGTAATGTAGCTGTTCAGAAGTTGGTTGGAAACCATCCTTGTGCCAATCATTTGCATGTGACATTATTTTTTTTTTCTTTCCAGATGCATTTAGGATCTTTCATTGTATAGCTGGTGTTGTGAAATTTTACAGTGACATGACTTGTGTTGGTAATTTTTCAATACTTTTCTGAAAACTCCTGTCCCTTTGGACAATTACTTTGTTCTATTGACAAATTCCTTGCCTTCATTTCCTCAGTGCTGGGGACTGTTCCCTTCTTGCAGGCCCAGAGGAGGAGTAAGGGTGGGATGAAGCAAGGTGAGCAGGGAGGGCATCTGCCTGGCCTTGAGTCAGGACCCAGGCACTTCCCTTAACTGCCCCCAATCTCTTTCCCTGCTTCACTCTCTGAAAACAGTCTGCCCCGCTCTAGCCTTGCTTGGGCTCATCCACCTCTATCCAAAGGGGAGAGGCTATGACTACACCCATGTCCAAGGACACACAGCTGTGGCAGACTGAAACGGGGCCTGCATATTGTAGTTACAAGCCCAGAAAGAGTTCCTCTAACTCCTACATTCACTTTGTTCTCCCTCTACCTTTCTGTAAATTGCTGAGAGAAGGTCTGGCTATCCCTGAGGACTTTTCTATTTCTCCCTTTAGTAAGTTTTAGTTTTGTGTATTTTATTTTAGTTTATTAGTTTTAGAGAAGCCAGAAAAACATGTACATTTTACAGCTCTGGTTGTTAGGCATACACTATTTAGTGCTATTATGTCCTCCTGAGAAACTGACCTTTTAATCATTCATTATATAAAGTCCCTCTTTATGTCTGTTTTGTCTGATATTAATACAATTCTATCCCTTTTTGTTATGTGTGTTGTTTGTGTGGTATATTCTTTTTCATCCTTTTACTTTCAAAGTGTTGTATCTTTATACTTCATGTGGACATAGTTGGTTCTTATGTTTTTATGCAGTCTGAAAATCTTCGTTTTTGTTTTGAGACATAGTCTCACTACATTACCCTTAGTAGAGTGCTGAGGCATCACAGCTCACAGCAACCTCAAACTCTTGACCTTAAGCAAATCTCTCACGTAGGCCTCCGAAGTAGCTGGGACTACAGGTGCCTACCACAATGCCTGGCTTTTTTTGTTATTGTTGTTGCAGTTGTCATTGTTGTTCAGCTGGCCCATGCTGGGTTTGAACCCATCAGCCTCAGTGTATGTGGCTGGCACTATGCTATGGGCACTGAGCCTCTGAAAATCTTTGTTTTTTTAATTGAAGCTTTTAGTTTACTTACATTTAATGTAACTGTTGATAGGTTTGGTTTAAGTCTTTAGTCTTGCTATTTGTTTTCTATTATATTTGTCTATGTGTTCTTTATTCCTTCTTTCTCCTTTACATTTATGGGGAGAGAGGTATAGATCACATACTTTTTAGAGTTCTAATTTATTTTCTACTTAAAAAAAAAAAAGGTATACCTGGGCCAGGCATGGTGGCCCATGCCTGTAATCCTAGCACTCTGGGAGGCTGGGGTGGGTGGATTGACTGAGCTCACGAGTTCAAGACCAGCCTAAACCAGAGCGAGACCATGTCTCAAAAAATAACTGGGTGTTATGGTGAGCACCTGTAGTCCTAGCTACTTGGGAGGCTGAGGCAAGAGAAATCACTTATGCTCAAGAGTTTGAGGTTGCTGTGAGCTGTGACGCCACAGTACTCTACCAAGGGTGACAAAGTGAGACTGTCTCAAAAAAAAAATCTCTACCTCATTACATTATGTGTTTTATTTTTATTTTAAGTGGTCTGTGTATCTTTGATTTTAGTGTATAATTTCCATTTTAAATATTGCATTGTTCTGGTTTACTAACTAGGAAAATAGTGCCAAGGAAATTCAATATGAAGTGAGTATAAATTAGGGACTTCCTTCTCCAACATAGAGAGAAAATTACTCCTTCAGATTCAGTCTCCAAAGTGGAATTGGGTCAATAGAATCTTGATGTTGTTTGATTCATAGCAACTATGTGTACTATAAAGCACATTTCCACATTGATTATTAATGCAATTTTTCTTAATGGGTTTGGTCTTTTCATTCTGAATATCATTTAACATGCAGGTAACTGGAATATTTTTTAGTGCAACTGACTTTTTTCTTTTTTTTTTTTTTTGAGACAGAGCCTCAAGCTCTCCCCCTGGGTAGAGTGCCATGGCATCACACTCACAACAACCTCCAACTCCTGGGCTCAAGCGAGTCTCCTGCCTCAGCCTCCCAAGTAGCTGGGACTATAGGAGCCCGCCACAACACCTGGCCATTTTTTGGTTGCAGCCATCATTGTTGTTTGGTGGGCCTGGGCTGGGGATTCGAACTGGCCGCTTGAGCCACAGGCGCTGAGCCTGACTTTTTTCTTTATTGTGTGTGAGGGATAAATTCTACCTATCATTTCTCAGTGGGAGTGTCACCCCTTCTGCTAGATTTCCTCAACAAAGCCCCTGTTGGGGACCAACTGGGAGGGGTGACACATGGTGCCTATGGGGTTTGAAAGAATAGCATCCTACAGGGTTCAGAATGATATTCCCAAATAATAATATGGAACAGGATCCTCAAAGCCAAAATGGGGAAATAAGAAGTGACAAGGCTGAGAAAGTAGCTATGTAGGGGACAGTTCAGAGGGGCCATGGGGTTAAGGTTAGGGTTAGAGGTTGGCCAGACCCTGGAGGTGCCCCAAGTGAGTGCCTAAGGGGTCATTCTTTCCACAAGTTTGATTTCAAGTTCTTCTGATTTTACTATGGCTTTATATTCAAAATTTAACATTTTATTTGCAATTCACCCTGTGTGCAGATGAATTAACCAGTTTTTCCCACATTGTTGACTGGTTACCCATGCGATTTAGTAAATATTTCTTTCTCACTGATTCTCAATCCTTTTTTAAAAACATAAAACAAAACATCTCGTCCGTTTTGTTCATGTGTCTTTTCTTGAATTCTCTCCATTCCTTTTATTTGTTGGAATTTTCTTTTTTTTCTTTGCCTATATATCCTTCCAGATAAATGATAGAATCATTTTATTAAATTAAAAAAATCTAAACAATAAGAAACAAAGAAAATAATTAAAGGTTTAAAAAAGTACAGAAATTTTGTCCAGGATGCAGCACCTTTACTGTAAGTAGTTTTCTAACCTGGAAATGCGGCATATCTTTTAGTTTACATCTTCCTAAAATCTGGTAAGTTGTCTTTATACTTACTGAGATAATTCTTCAGCACTTTAATGTTTGCTAGTGTTGGTGTTGTATTATTGTATGAGATCTTTTCCTATCTCATTATGGTAACTGCTCGTCACTGCTCTACAGGAAGCCGGTTTGTTTTCATCAGAGTGAGTCAATTCAGTTCCTTCTCTCATTAGTTCTAAGAGTCTTTTAAAAACATATTCATTTGCATCTTCTAGATGGACCATCATTCTGTGTGCAAGCAACAGTATCTTGGTCTCTAACATTCCAATATTCATTCTTTTTAAAAACTTCATTACATTATCCAGAAATTCCATAAAATATTAAATAATAATGGGCTATAAAAAGAAGCGTTCCTTTAACTCTGATTTTAACAGGAATGCCTTTAGTGCGTCATGATTATCATTTATTCTTAGATTCTTCAACCATTTACTGGGTACATTCAAACTGTTAGATTCTGTGCAAAGTGCCAGGGATAGACTAAGGGAAGATACTTTACTTCTGAGCATTTAAAATTAGTAAATACTTCACCTCTAAGCATTTAAAATTAGTTAGTTTTGACCTTGAAATGTACACGCTGTGTACGGTCAGCTAACTAATCCAGCTACTCTGTTGCCAAGGACAGAGCTGGTGTTAAAAAGCCAGGCTTCTTGCTTAACTTAGGCCCACGTGAGCAGTGCTTTTCTGAGTTAATTGTCAAGTTCATTCCCTACACATGTACTATGTTCACTTGGACATGGAACTTAGCAGTGATGGATCATCTTTGGAGATGCCTGTGAACATCACTCATCCCAAATAGCAGCTAGCCGGTGGTGCCATCTATGACGTTTATTTCCCTAAACCAGTTTTTGTGTGCTTATTCCTGAAGCCACTGCGTGGGTCATCCCATTTCCCAAGAGGAAGTATTAAATATGTGCAGAGAACACAATCTTTGGAAAAAAAGGCAGATCATGAATGTAGGAAAAATCTGGAAGTGGGGGCATCTTGAACCCTCAGATATTCAGATAAATATGCTTACCTTAATTCAGGAAACAGCAGCATCAGATTAGGTGGGCTCGGTGCCTATAGCTCAGCGAGTAGGGAGCCAGCCACATACACTGAAGCTGGCAGGTTCAAGACTGGACCTGCTAAACAATGACAATTGCAACCAAAAAATAGCCGGGTATTGTGGCGGGTGCCTGTAGTCCCTGCTACTTGGGAGGCTGAGGCAAGAGAATCACTTAGGCCCAAGAGTCTGAGGTTGCTGTGAGCTGTGATGCTATGGGACTCTACCAAGGGCGACATAGTGAGACTCTGTCTCGGGGCAGAGGGTGGGTTAGAACAGATCAGGTGGCCCTGGGCATGGGGGAGATGGGTTGGGATGGCTGTCGCCTTTGGTCTGGCCTGGCCAGCTGCCGAGCTGCCTCCCACCACCTTCTGTCTTCCCCATTGAACAGGACACAGATTATCTTCCTAGTCTTCATTCACGAAGCTCAGGAACTTTGAGGGAAGCTGACCTCTCTCCCAGCTCTGGCTGGGAGCCCCAGTCAGGACAGTCCCCATTACTCTGAGCACATCGTGCGATGTACACAGGGTGAGGCTCAGGAAACTGGGATTCCATTTAGAATATGAAGATGAATGTCCTCTCTCTGTTCAGAAAGCAACAGGTGTGGCTCCATCTCGAGAGACTCCAGCCATTACATCGCATGAACAGAGGCCACCTTAGGACAGCACTGACCTTGAACGCTCAGGGAAGAGAGGAAAATCCCGGTTTAAGATGCCTAGTCCAATCACCCCTCTTTCCACCCTCTCTCTGGTCTTGCAGACACCGATTTAAGCCTTCCTTGTCTGACTGAGCGGAGTAAGGTGCTCTTTCTGTTACTTGTAATGAGCCTCATTCACTGGACAACTTGCCGGCCTTTCCTCCTATGCTGCGCTCAGGAATTTGTCTCCTGGGCCCTGACTGTGTGGCTGTTCTCTGCACAGATGTGCACAGAAGCCATGTGTGCTGCACTGCAAGGAGTGGGCCCTGCCTGTGCCACACCCTGCAGGGCCCAGACTGTCCCAGGTTTCTCTCACTCTCTCCCTTTTCCTTTCCTGGGGGGAGAGACCTGATGGCTCATCAGACCAACACCTGGGCACTCACACTTGAACAGCCTCACCCCTTGGCTGGAAGGGCCTGGGGGTGCCGACGGCCTGGTGCAGGGCACAGAGGCACAATACGCTGTGCAGGGACAGTGGTGCCTGTGTCACCAAAACTGACGCCGAGCCTGAAAGGCTGGCTCTGTGGCAATGAGAACACACTTTGTGAGGTCAGACGCTAACCACTTCACAGGACACAGTGACAGCAGGACACGCTCTTTTGCAAAGTGAAGGGTGTTTATTGCTTTTTATGATTTTCAGGCAAAATACTGCATAAGGACTGTGATACCCACAGGGAGATCTTCATGAAATGCCTGTGGAGAATGGGACGCTGGAATGAACTTCACACGTGAATTTGTCTTGAGGTCTCGCTTTCCCTTTTCTGGGTGAGGGGGAGCCCTCGACCTCCCCTGTGGGTGGAAGTGGAAGCCAGTGAGGGACCTGCCTCCAGGGCCGCCTGCTCTGCCCTCTGGCACTTGTCTCTGTCTGCATCCGCCCAGGTTCACTGCGCTCAGCCCCAAGTAGGCAAAGGACACAGATGTTGCAGAAAACAAACTGTACTGCATTTTCTTACAAAATGAGATGAAAAAATAAATCTAAACACACTTTTCAAGTGTTATTCTTCTTTAAAACTTTTATATATTTTAAAGCTCTTATTTTTCTTTTCAATATACTCTATGTTGAACTTTAAAAAATAAAACTTTTTTTTTTGGTACCTCTCGTTTCCTGTGTTAGCCTTGGAAACATTTAAAAATACATCTCCCTAGAATTCTTCTGTGCAAATAATAAACATAAATAATATTAACATCTATGTTATATATATATGCATATATATATATATATATATATATATATATATATATATATAAAGTCTTGAAATCAAGGTTTCCCTGGCAATCGCAGTCAGCTGCGACCCCTTGAAGGTGCTCCTAGAAGTAGTCTGTGGTCTGTCCCCGTAAGTCCTGCTCTGCCTGAGGGGGGCCGGACAGAAAGTCCCCGTCTGGTTTGTCCATCTGCAAACTGCTCCGGGAGAACTGCAGGACACTCCCCAGCCCGCTGACCAGAGACAGGGAGGAGATCCAGTTGAGTGAGCTGAAGCTGGGCAGGCTGAAGAGAGACGACAGAGGGGCTGCCCTGCCGGCACTCGTGGATTTCACCTTGGACTCCCCAGGACACCCTTCCGGGACCGCTGCCCCCCACATGGAGGACTCTGGGGCCTGTGTGCTCAGCCCCTCCAGTACAGTGTCATCCCTCAAAGGCACACTGGTGTCCACCACGCTGGGCTCCCCGCTGGCCTCTGGGGAGCAAGCTGGCTGCGTGTGCCAAGAAGGGTGGGAAGCACAGTCCTGGGACAGGGGTGCAGGGGGGCTGACGCTTTCCCTGGTGGAGTGCTCATCTCCCCCAGGGCGTCCCTGGGAAGTCTCTGTGGGAGTGCTGAGTCTCTTGGGGAACTTCTGGGCTGACTGGCGTCCCAGCTGCAGTGGGGTGGGGAAAAGGCTTCCCTGGAGGGCTTTGAAAAACAATCTGAAAAGAGCACAGCAAGAGAAAGTTAGATATTGAGCTTCTGGAGACTTGCGGGGCACCAGAGCAACACAAGGGCTGTCCAGCCTCCACCACTCACCTAGGCAGCAGGGCCGTGATAGGCGCTATGAGGCATATCAAGTAAAACACAGGGTCGCCCAGTAACGTCTGCATAGTCCAGTAAGGGTTGGATGGAGGGTAGCATGTCGCACAAGAAGAGTTGTAAACCAAAGCCACAGAGAAGAACAAAAGAATGCTGAAGCCACAAGTTATCCAGTTGAGCCAGGTCTGAGGAGGAAGAAGGAAAGAAAGGGCTTTTATTTCAACTCAGAAGTGACAACGGTGACAAGAAAAGTGCACCAGTCACCCCTGAGTGGACAGCATGTCCTCAGGGCTTAGTTAAAAACGGGGGTCTTTCTCATGGGAAGTCGGTGGGGCTTAAGGAAGCCTCAGCAGCCCGTGGACACACACAGGTGGAAAGACGGAGTCAGGGGTGGGAGAGAAGGATGAGAGGGACAGGACGATGCATATGGGAAGGAGGGGAGGGAAGTGGGAAGGAGCAAAGTGCTGCCCCAGAGCGGTGTTGGTGGCACTCGGGTAGGTGTTGTTTTCTTTTTCATCACCGTGAGGTAGGCTTTGCAGTCTCCTGTCTGCTCACAAAACCTCCTAGGTCTCGTGGAATCTGCAGGAAAGTGTGGGGCCCGCAGCATCACTATCCTTCCGGATGTGACCGAGTGGCTGACTCTTACCCAGGTTTTGGTTTCGATACCCAGGTGCAGCAGGAAGGTGAGCAGTGCGATCGCGGTGATGGGCGTCCCCCAGGTAAACAGGTCCACATCCGAATTGTAGTAGGCCTGAAAGACAGCAGCATCTTGTATCTGTGGGGCCCCCAAGACAGCTGATGGGGGAAACTGTGCCAGGTGCCAACTTACCAGGTAAGGAATGAAAAAGCAAATCAGGCTCTGGAAGGCAGCATCGACCATGTTTAACCAGAAGGTCCGTGGCCGGTATTCCTGGAACACAGGAGAGCAGGGAGATGACGGAAAGTGCCCGGTGTTCTCCCTCAAGTCATCAGAACCCAGATGGGTCACTTGTGTTGAAAAAGACAACCAAATAAACACCCAAGACAGCCAGAGCTGGGGAAGGCCAGGAGGGGAGGGTTCTAATGCATAAATGCCTCATAACAAAAGGTATCAGAAAAGACTGCAAAACCTCTAGCTTTGCACAGAGGCCATCACAACCGGATAGAAAAATACATCTGTGAGGACATCTGCCCAGCCACGCCTGTCTGTGCTGGGACCAGCACCACCCTAGTTATTGGTCCTTGTAACCAAGGACAGTTATCTCGAAATATTTTTTCCTACTCATTTTTTCCTTTAAAACCCTTTGTCTTCCCTGGCCTCCCTCATTGTTGATTTCAGCATTTGCATTCCCATTGAACGCACTATTCCTGAGTATCTTCTGGTGGAGGCTCTGAGGCACATACTTCCAAGTGGGAGCTGATCACCTACTGTTGGAATGGGAGGCCCCATGGCACAGATGGTAACACAACACAAGCACCTTGCATGCCTCCCTGAGTTCTAGATCCACAGTAAAAAGACACAATCACTTTTTTCTTCCCCCCTATTTTTTTCTCCAAGAAAGAAAGGATAGACTGACTCTAAATCTTGCAAAGGAAAGCACCTGAAACTATGGGTGTTTTCCCCTAATTTGAGCCCTTTTATTTCTTCTATTTTGTCAGGGTTTTGCCTCCCTTTGTAGAGGATCCCTTAGAAATGTTGCTTACAAGCAAATTTTTTTTGAAAGTAGAAGATGGATGTGTCCCAAGGTTCAAGTCCCAAAGTTACATACCCACAAGCAAAAGTAACATGGATATAGATGGATAGAGCCTTCATTACCCAGGCGACCAAGTCTGTACTGGACCCTGCAAAGTGCCTAAGCAACTGGACCAGAAACTGGCCTGCAGGAAATACAGAGCGGACAGAGGGGCTCTCACTGAGCACCTGGTGAAGTGCTGGCTTGGCTCTTCCCGAGGGTCATCTAACTCCACAACTCCCAGCCTCTGTGTCCCACGGCAGGCTGAAGATAGACACGCCCCGTGTGCCAGAACCCCGCGTTCCTCCCTACTCTCTGACCCTGTCAGACCAACTTCTCTGGGAACTGATCATCCACAAAGGCAGCCAGGAGAAGTTGGCTTGTAAGAGAACAAATCTTGAATTAGAGATTATCATACACGTGTAAGAAATGGGATTCTGTATTCTTCTTCCACATGTAGGGTGAATCAAACCCGGCACAGAGAAGCACTCAGATCACTGATTTTCAACTGGTGGGCTACAAGACAGTCTTAGGTGTGCTGAGAAATTTTTTTTTTTTTTTTTTTTTTTTGAGACAGAGCCTCAAGCTGTCCCCCTGGGTAGAGTGCTGTGGCATTACAGCTCACAGCAACTCCTGGGCTCAAGCGAGTCTCTTGCCTCCACCTCCCAAGTAGCTGGGACCACAGGCGCCCGCCACAACGCCCGGCTATTTTTTGGTTGCAGCCATCATTGTTG
>CAUYTI010032591.1:0-10190 GCA_963575145.1 Galago senegalensis | reverse complement strand
CTGAGGCCTCAAGGGGCTCATGTCCATGTCCATCGAATCTTCCATGAGGTGGTGGCACGCACTTAGGTGAGCGAGAAGGCGGACGGAGATAAAATGACTACTGCTCCAAGGAACAGCCGCGCAGGACGGAATCACACCAGGCGATCAAAATGTTAACAGATACAAAATTTCCTGTAACAATTCTATTCAAATGGTAAATATCAATCTACAAATTATGTGAGATGTTTATTCTGAGGTATTATTTCTATCAGTCAGTTCTAATATTTTCCATCTGACAGAATGACTGCATAGAATTTGGTAATACAGGGTTAATTTCTAATTCCGCAAACATCTAGTCCTGTAAGTCACTAAAAGATATTTGAAATACTTAATCTGATATTTGATACTTAATCTGAAGCTGTTCAAAGTCAACACTGCTATAGTTTGATTTGTTGATCCCTTCCAAACTTCATGTTGAAATCTGACCCCTAGTGTTAGAGGTGGTTACCTTATGGGAGGTGTCTAGGTCACTGGGTAGATCCTTCACAAATGGCTCCTGGTCATGAATGAATTCTTTATTTTCATGAGAGCTGGTTGTTAAAAAGGGCCCAGTACTTCTCCCACTCCTTGCTACCTCTTCCGCCATACAGTCCCTGTGGTATCTTTCACCATGAGTTTAAGGCCCTCACCAGATGTAGAAACCTTCTTGCATAACAGAATCACAAGCCAAACAAGCCTTTACTTATAAATGATGCAGCCTTAGGTATTCAATTACAGCAACACACGAGGGACTAAGACAAAAACCTTGTTTTTATACAGATACTTTCTCATTTATTTCATCCATGCGCCTTTCCCATGTGTCATCTGCTGCCTTCTGAAATGAACTATTCATTCCCTTCTAGAGTTTATGCAGAGATGAAGGAGATCATTGAGTGAAAAGGTAAAGGAAGGAAGAATAAGAATCTTTTAGGTAGAAAATGAAGTCAAGAGTTCAGTATAAATGGAATGGCAGAAGATGAAGATTTAATTAAGATTCAAATGTGATAAACTTAGTAATTTAAAATTTATATTTTTAAGGAGCTAAATTTTGAATTTTGGTTTTATTGTACAGGTTGAGTATTCATTATCCAAAATGCTTTGGACTGGAAGAGCTTCAGATTCTGAATTTTTGCTTCTTTCATTTTGGAGTATCTGCATATACATAATGAAGATATCTTGGAGATGGAACCTATGTCTAAAAGCAAAATTCATTTATACATTTCATACAGACCTAATACACACAGCCTGAAGGTAATTTTACACAATATTTATTTATTTCAGAATGCTTTAGGGGTATAAATATTTTGGTTACATGCATTACTTATACACAGTTTGAGTCAAGATTATAAATTTGTCTATCCCTAGACAGTGTGAGTTGTGCCCATCAGGTATGAATTTATCGATCCCTTCCTTCCCCCTTCCACTTGCTTGATCGCCATTGAATTTTACTACCATATGTATAGATGTGTGTTGATCATTTAGTTCTACTTTAAAAGTGAGCACCTATGGTGTTTTTATATTCTTATGATACTTTATGCTGTGAGCCTACAGTAACCAAAATAGCATGGTACTGGTACCAGAACAGAGATAAAGATGTAAAACCATCCTCATAAGTCCATCTGATTTTGGACAAAGCAACCAAAAAACAGCCAGGTGTTGTGGCGGGCGCCTGTGGTCCCAGCTACCTGGGAGGCTGAGGTAGGAGACTAGTTTGAGCCCAGGAGTTGGAGGTTGCTGTGAGCTGTGATGCCAAGGCACTCTACCCAGGGTGACAGCTTGAGGCTTGTCTCAAAAAAAAAAAAAAAAGTGAGCAAAAGAACAGAAGCTTTTCAAAAGAAGGTAGACTAATAGCCACTAAACACAAAAAGATGCTAAATGTTGCTAATCATCAGGGAAATGTAAATCAAAACCACCACGAGATTATCATCCAATGCCAACTCTTTTATCCAAAAGTCCCAAAACAACAGATTCTGGTATGGATGCGGAGAAAAAGTACACTTACTCATATACTGCTGGTGGGACTGCTAACCAGTACGAACTCTTTGGAAACTAATATGGAGACACCTCAAAGAACTAAAAATAGATCAACCATTTGATCCAGCAATCCCACAAAGGAAAAACAACACAAGTGCCCGTCAATACATGAGTAGATTAATAAAATGCAGTATATGTATACCATGGAGTATGACTCAGCTATTAAAAAAGGTTCAAATATCTTTTGTAACCCACCTGGATGGAGCTGGAGACCATCCTCTTAAGTGAGGTATCACAAGAATTTATACAATATTTAAAATAATACCATGCATGAAACAAAGTTTTGACTGCAACCTATCAGATGAGGTCAGGTGTGCAATTTTCCACTTGTGGTGTCATGTCGGCGCTCAGAAAGATTCTGAAGCTAGAGCATTTTGCATTTTGACTTAGGGATGCTCAAACTGTATGTAGTATTAAATACAGTATTAAGAGTTAGCAATGTCTTGTGTCTCCCATCGCTGGGTAAGAGACATTTCTACATTTGCCCTGTATGTCCTGAACTGACTATGCTTTCTTTTGCAAAAGGTAGCACCTTCTGGTTTCCCCATTTCTTTTCTCCTTGTTTCTAGGGTCAAGCTCACTAAGTCATATTTCTGACTTCTCTATCTCCCCTCCTTCCCATATTTGCTTCAATTTGAATGACCTCTTTAGGATGTTCAAGCATAGTTCAAATGACTCATCTGAAATGTCTCTTGCCTTTGTTCCCTTTCCATCATTTGTTCCTTCATCCATTCACTGTCTATTAAAGTGCCTGCTATTGGAAATAAAAGATACCTTATCCCTCTCCTAGAAGAGGGATAAGAGGGATCGCAGAGTCTCATTGGAAAGGCTAACTTATAAGGAAATATTTATAGCACACTATGAGGCTTTCTGTAAGAGGCAATTTCAAAGTGTTCTAGGATCACACATGAACCAACTAATATTGTTTAGAAGAGTCAAGAAATCTTCAGAGAGGTGATGACAATAAAATTGACTCTTGAAAGATGTGTAGGAGTTCTTTGAAGAGAGGAGAGGAGAAGTACAACAAAGCCTTGAAATAAAAGGACTTTAGTGCCTCTGCCACAGTACTAAGCTCAAACCTTCACTCCTGATTTTTCATATGGACTGTGGCCAGAGTCTCCGGTTGGCGTCCAGGCATTCTATGACTCCTTCCACATGCGTCCTATATTGCCTTCTGTCAGAGAGCCAGTCTTTAAGGCTCAGCTTTGATGTTATCAAGTCTCTGCTCAGAAACTTGAGATTCCTGTGGACTTAAATGCACTTAATTTTTTTGTGCTATTACCCAATGTATCATTCCATCTTCTCTACTCAAACTCACTGAAAAACTCACTACTGCCTGAACCCACCATAGACTTTACTGTTTTTGCCTTTTTGTTGAGCTTGTTTCTCAGCCCTGAATACCCATCTTTACTACCACTTTTCTGTCACTGACAGAAGAAATCTTAAGCTGGCTCACATGGGATGTCCATCAATGAGGTCACAGCACTTTATTTTTACCCCTCTTAGGTCAATTTCTACATTTTGCTTTACATCTATGAATCATGGGACCATTTCCCTTTCTAGATACAAAACTTTTTGAGTGAAGGGACTCTATCTAATATGGCATCTAAAGGGACTTTTATCTTCTAAAGAAGTGGTCTGGATAGAGTTGGAACACATTCTTCTTAGTAAAGTATTACAAGAATGGAGAAGCAGGCTCAGCGTCTGTGGCTCAAGTGGCTAAGGCGCCAGCCACATACACCTAAGGTGGCGGGTTTGAATCCCCAGCCTGGGCACGCCAAAACAACAATGACGGCTGCAACTAAAAAATAGCCAGGCATTGTGGCGGGTGCCTGTGGTCCCAGCTACTTGGGAGGCTGAGGCAGGAGACTCGCTTGAGCCCAGGAGCTGGAGGTTGCTGTGA
Source organism: Galago senegalensis (assembly GCA_963575145.1). Classification (NCBI taxonomy): domain Eukaryota; kingdom Metazoa; phylum Chordata; class Mammalia; order Primates; family Galagidae; genus Galago; species Galago senegalensis. The sequence continues at coordinate 6,235 of CAUYTI010032591.1, read as the reverse complement.
GCTGTGATGCCACAGCACTCTACCCAGGGGGATAGCGTGAGGCTCTGTCTCAAAAAAAAAAAAAAAAAGAATGGAGAAGCAAAATCCATTGTACTCAATTTTAATATGAAGCCAGTAGACAATCTAATACACGCACACATAAAAGTAAAATTCAAATCAATTCAAGGTTGGGGGCAGGGGAATGAGGGAGTAAGGAGAGGGGAGGCATGAGGGAGATGGGGGTTACAGAGTATGGCAAACCTTTTGGGGGTAGGACACAATTAAAAGAGAGACTTTGGCTCGGCGCCTATAGCTCAACCAGCTAAGGCGCCAGCCACGTACACCTAAGGTGGCGGGTTCGAATCCCCAGCCCGGACCCGCCAAACAACAATGACGGCTGCAACCAAAAAATAGCCGGGCGTTGTGCCGGGCACCTGTGGTCCCAGCTACTTGGGAGGTGGAGGCAAGAGACTCGCTTGAGCCCAGGAGTTGGAGGTTGCTGTGAGCTGTAATGCCACGGCACTCTACCCAGGGGGACAGCTTGAGGCTCTGTCTCAAAAAAAAAGAGAGACTTTACCTAACAAATGCAATCAGTGTAACCTAATTCTTTGTACCCTCAATGAAACGGAAACATAAATAAATAAATAAATAAATGAAGCTGGTAAAGTCGTACTTTATAATGAATGGTTAATACAGAATAACTGGTTTTGGTCTTAAATCATAAGAGCACAGAGGCAAAGGCAAAGGAAAAAATTAGCAAGAAAATGTCTGTAAAATTGTCTTACTGGAAAGGAGGGTGGAAGAACCATATGCTTAGGGAAGCATGTCAGTGAACCCACGGCAATCACAGCCTTCACAGGAATTGTTAGGATCTGTGGGGTGAAAAAGTAGACCGTATTTAAATAAGCATTTAAGTCTTAGATTGATCTCAACAATTACTGTATCACATTTTAGAGTTAACCGCATTTTGGGACTTAGGATTTACATTGACAATAAACAACTCAGAAACACACAGATCAAAATCACATCAAAATCACACACAGATATTGTTTAATCTGCCCAATTAAATAATCTACTCCATAAAATGTAATGAAGTACAATTCCATATACTTCTCAGTGATTCACTGAAAATGTGGTAAAGATGACTAAACAATAGAGAAGGAATGAAGAGAGATTGTTCAACATACAAGTATTTTGTAGATTAATTTAAAAGAGAAAGTCAAATTTTACTCCTAAAACAATCTATGAAAATAATCCAGCATTTTCTACAGTTGCATAGCTCTCTGTTTTCTGTATCTAGAAATACAGATTGACCTAATTTTAAAAAATGTACTGACCATTCTAGAGTTAGAATCCCAATTCACACTCTCTTACAAACTCACAATACTTATGATACTTTAGAATATTTTCTCTTCTCATTTTCATCCATATTTAATTCTGAAGTGTGCTTCTTTCTACCTTAAGTGGTAAGCATCAATTCCTCACTTTTGGAGGTAATTTGACACATTCCCAACAAATAATTTACTATTAAATGGCCAATTCTGTTTATTATGGAATTAGATTTTTATCATGTGGAAGTTGTGTGTGCTAAAAATACTTAGGAGGACAACTTGTTGAATTTAGCAGTACTTGACTTCCAAAAGAACTTTAAAATATGAAATTAAAAATATTTGTGTTTGGCAGAAATATATCCATTCAGAATCTTATTGAATACAACAGAAACCCCACAAAGAGTCTTTAGAAAGTTTAAAGACCTTTTTGTCCCTTGAGTTGGAACCACTCATGCAAATAACAAATGTTGAGAACTCAGAACTCAAATTAAGATATGATTTCCTGATTTTATCCTCCTTTTTGGAAATGCTGCACAGGCAGTTTTTTATGATTGCAGGAAAAATCAGAGATATCTAATTCAGGATATTCAGTCAAGCTCTGCACAATGCTATCACCATCTGTAAGTAGGTTTCTAACAGTGCAATTCCAAATGTACTAACTGCATTTTTCTAAAGTGGCTTTTTAAATTAGGAGGTTTGAGTTTTATTATAAAACTATGGGCTAATGAACATCATTCCTCTATAAATTATCCTCAAAAACTCAGTTTTTAAGGTAGGAAACTGGTAAACTTTTTGTATCTAGAAACAGAATCCACTTAAAGTAGTTTACTTTATGAGTAAACTTGGTGCTCTGTTTTCACAAAAGTACGCACTTATTCAGAAAAACCCCATTAACACAAATCCCTGTAAAGTCCTTACCTCATAGTCTGTTGTGATCTGTATGGCTCCGTCATGAATCCCTTCTAGCTTTTTTGCAGTAAGTTTAACTCTAAACACTGCAAAATAGCCTGAAGCTAATATGACCTATAAGAAGAAGAAATGCCATTCATTAGCTGTAGGAGTTGACCTTTCCTATTAAAATGGAAATGAAGGCTACAGTGACTATACTAGTATGATACTAAATTACCATATCAACAAGTACAAATATCTCAAAATAATGTATATCCCTTGATGTTCATCTTCTATACTTATTCCATGAGCCACCAAGAAAGCTGGCTCCAGAAGGAGCAGTCAGACTCCCAGTTACAAGCTGGGGAGGGGTATGGTCCTCTTGCCAGTAAAGCTCCTTGCTTACTACTCATGGACCTATATGGCCAAAGGAGGTGAGGGCTGGAGTGGAAAGACCATTCTACCTTTAGTTACAATGGAGGCACAAGTACATACACAGCTGGTTCTGCTTCAAGTCCTGAATGTAACTCTGTAATGTTAATATTCATGTCTTCAGAACAGCTGAGAATGGGTATATCAAAACATCAAACCTATGGCATTTCATGAAAGTGTATCTGTCAGTAATCCTCGTGTATATAAGGACATCTGCTTTTCATTTTGTAAAACTGCACCAAGAAATTCTATCCTAACCTGCAGATGAGATATGTGAAGTTCCTTCTTGCAAGTGATTTTACTAATTTTTTTCTTGGCAGGTGTGAACTGCAAGTTCCCTTTTCCATAGTAGGGAGGGCTGAGAATGATATATATATATATTTTTTTTTTTTGAGACAGAGCCTCAAGCTGTCCCCCTGGGTAGAGTGCCGTGGCATTACAGCTCACAGCAACCTCCAACTCCTGGGCTCCAGTGAGTCTCCTGCCTCCTCCTCCCAAGTAGCTGGGACCACAGGCGCCCGCCACAACGCCCGGCTATTTTTTGGTTGCAGCCGTCATTGTTGTTTGGCGGGTCCGGGCTGGGGATTCGAACCCGCCACCTTAGGTGTAAGTGGCTGGCGCCTTAGCCGGTTGAGCTATAGCAAGTTTTAGTAACACCTTCCCACATGCTGAGTTGCTAAAGAAAGCTGAAGTAAATCCAGGAAGGTAAGCCCAGTTCCACCCTGGACAGATTGTCAAAAGACAATTGCAGGTGTCTTTTACATTTCCAAAGTTTAAGTACTTTGGAAATCTTCAAATTATGTAAATTAAAATACCTAGCTCTTTTTTCTTTTGAAGTTTTTGGCTGGGGCTGGGTTTGAACCCACCACCTTTGGCCTCTGGGGCTGGCACCCTACTCCTTTGAACCACAGGCACCACCCTTTCTTTTTATTTACTTCATCTGTCTATAGAACTACTTTCTTCTTTGACATTTTCTCCCCCAGGCAACTTATTTTTGTTTTGTAAATAGTTAATATATTTGCGTCCTTCACAAAGGCAAACTAAAATGTTTCAAGGCAAACTAAAAATGCATACACTGAGTAGTCTCCTTTCTGCTCCAGCCCCATCCAGCCTGTTCCCATGGCAACACTTTATATCACCTCCTTGTTTATCCATCTCAGTGATTCTTCACACGAACAGAAGCAAAAGCAAATGTACATCATTATCTTCTTCACTTTGTAACACCTGAAATAGGAGGTTCTATATGTTTTCTGTACCTTGCCTTTTAAACTTTTTATTTTTTTTTTTTAGACATAGTCTCACTCTGTCGCCCTTGGTAGTAGAATGGCATCACAGCTCACAGCAACCTCAAATTCTTGGGCTTAAGCGATTCTCTTGCCTCAGCCTCCCAAGTAGCCGGGACCACAGGCACCCGCCAGGATGCCTGGCCGTTTTTTGGTTGTAGTTGTCATTGTTGTTTGGCAGGTCCAGGCTGGATTTGAACCAGCCAGCTCCGGTGTATGTGGCTTGGAGCCCTAGCCACTTGGGCTACAGGCACCGAGCCTGTACCTTGCCTTTTAATGTGCCTGGACTTCTCCCTCAGTATGGAGAGATTGCCTTCATTCTTTTTTATAGTTACATTCATAGCTTCATGCTGGATTATTTCTAATCTTTTGCTATGGCAACCAAAGTCACAAAGGATAACTCTGTCTCTGGTATTTTTTGCCAGCATATCTGGAGGATAAAGTCCTACAAGTGGGATTGTTAGGTCAAAGAACTTGCCCACAAGTCCCATTTCAAGGCTAAGACATCTGAATCCAGGGCTTGGTTGAGAACAGGGTAGTTAATACGTGGTCCCTGGACTAGTGCTGGTCTCACAATGCAGAAACTGATAGGAGTTAGATACCTTTAGAGCAACTTTGTTGTGTCATCTAAATGCATGATCATTTTTCTAAGTGGTTCATTTTTATTTGTATTCATCTGAGAAAACTAGAAAGGAAAAATTACTTCTTATGGCTAAAATTATTAATAAAAATCAATGTTTCCAAAGTTTCCAGTTTCCAAAGCTGTTTCCAATCAACAGCATCTTATCTAACACAAGATTTCCTTTGAGTCATTTCAAATTCAGAAAGATTTGTTATCTAAACTTATGGAAAAGTTGTGGGAAAACAGGACTATTTCAAAACATCAAAGAACAAAACATAATTTGACTAACCAAAAAGAGAGAACATATTTTAATAATTTAAGAGCAATTGATTTAATATCAGCATACTGGGGTGTGAGAGATGCTGTATCCAAAACAAAAGAGAAAAAAGAAAAGAAAAAGAAAATGTTAGAAAATCTATGTTTTATAATCTATAAATCTATAATCTATAATTTGTTTTGTAATTTTATCCTTTTGGTGAGGAGAGAGACTGAGTCTTGCTTTGTCTCCCAGAATGACATCATAGCTCACGGCAGTCTCAAACTCCTAGGCTCAATTGACTTTCCTCCCTCAGTCTCCAGAGTAGCTGAGACTACAGGCTCATGCCATCACTCCTGGCTAATTTTTTTTTTTCAAGACAGAGTCTTACTTTTTTGCCCTTGGTAGGGTGCCATGGCATCACAGCTCACAGAAACCTCCAACTCCTGGGCTCAAGCGATCCTCCTGCTTCAGCCTCCCAAGTAGCTGGACTACAGGGACCCACCACAATGCCCAGCTATTTTTAGAGACGGGGTCTCACTCTTGCTCAGGCTGGTCTTGAACACATGAGCTCAGGCAATCCACCTGCCTCTGACTCCCAGAGTGCTCCCAGCTAATTAAAAAAAAATTTTTTTTGCAAGCCAGATAGGTGGATCATGCCTGTTATCCTAGCACTCTGGGAGGCTAAAGCAGGAGAATCCCTTGAGCTCAAGAGTTCAAAACCAGCCTGAGCAAGACTCCATCTCTACTAAAAATAAAATTAGCCAGGTGTGGTGGTGCACACCTATAGACCCAGCTACACAGGAAGCTGAAGCAGGAGGACTGCTTAAGCCCAAGAGTTTGAGGTTGCTGTGAACAAGGCTGAGGCCATGGCATTCTAATTGGGGTGACAGAGTGACACTCTGTATCTATCTAGATATATATATATATACACATACACACACACACACACACACACATATATATATATAGTTTGGGGGGTTTTTTTGCATTTTTTTGGCCGGGGCCGGGTTTGAACCTGCCACCTTCAGTATATGGGGCTAGTGCCCTATTCCTTGAGCCACAGGCGCTACCCCAAAATATATTTGTTTGTTTATAAAGATGAGGTCTTGCTGTGTTGCCCAGGCTGGTCTTGAGCTCCTAACCTCAAGGGATCCTCCCACCTAAGTTTCCCAAAGTGCCAGGACTACAGGCAGGAGCCACCTCTGTCAATAATCTTATTGTTTTAAATATACCTTTATCTTGCAATGTAGATCACCTATTAGCACTGCGCTACATTTATACAATTTATTTTTTTTATTTTTATTTTTTTTTTTTTTGAGACAGAGCCTCAAGCTGTCCCCCTGGGTAGAGTGCCATGGCATTACAGCTCACAGCAACCTCCAACTCCTGGGCTCAAGCGAGTCTCTTGCCTCCGCCTCCCAAGTAGCTGGGACCACAGGCA